>JAUZND010000427.1:0-14147 GCA_034780555.1 Coelogynopora nodosa | reverse complement strand
CCTCTGGATTCTGCCAACAATGGTGTGATTTATTTTAACAAATATATTTAAATTTAACACTATCGGTTAACACATTGATTAATGTCGCAATTTCTTCAACTCCTGAGTTGTTGATCAGTTATTAGGTGGGGTGCATTGTATATGAAAATAAGTCGCCAGACGGACTGGTAAACTTAAGCAATGCACTCGTCCAAGCATACTTCTGGTAGCCATTGGCGACTGGACAACCACTAATTTCCACCCCTGTAACATGGTTCATAGCAATCTGGAAAAGTCATTAGAATTTTACAAATCTTCAGGCTATATTCCACAGTTATGACTCTTCATTAAGATAAACTTTCACAAATTCTATTGTATATTGATTAATATATTATCTTTCATTTTTGGGTCATTTAAATCTTCATCATTTTTCATCTTCAGGGCACTGTAATCTGTTTAAATAACCATCAACAATGTCAAATAAATCAGGTATCCTTGCAGCAGTTTTTATTTTTTCTACAATTATATTTCAATATAAATGTATTTCAGATAGGTATCAGTAAATGTGTACTATTAGTGAAGTGATTCAATATTTCTAAGAATGGACGAAGGGGTATGGGGGCCTCAGGGGCACATGCTCCCCACCTTGCAGAAAAAGTGCCTTTATTAATAATAATAGTTTTTAAACATATTTATTTATAATTTAGGTGAATATAATGCTAAATTATAAATAAATATGTTTAAATATTTTTTTAAATATACATATATTTTTTACAATTTTTTTTAAAAATAATTAAAAAATTAAATATAAAATATGCACTTGATATTTTATAATGTAAACTTGTCCATTTTGAAATAACAGTTCAAAATTTGTGTTGTTAATTTTTTTGCATTTTTATTTTTATTTGTAGAATATAGTATACTGATCATCGATAACATTAAATAAACTTCATACTACAGTAATTCACATTTGAAATAACATAATCTAATGTCAGTGATGTAGTATGGTAAACTACATTTTATGTTAGCCACTACAGAGGGTTCAATGGGTATCCCCAAAATTGTCTCCTTATAAATAAAAAATGCAGTACATTTTAAATTTCAATTGTTGTGTTGATGGATTTATTTGGCATTGCCCTGTCTATAAAAAGCAAAAATCTATCCTTATAAAAATCATCTTATATTAAATATAATTATTATTATAAATATTATACTTAACTTGGTGTGCATATAATGGAACTCCGCCAAATATATTAGTCATCATAATACTTGTTACTCTGACAATTAAATTGGTTATAAAACAATGTGCAGTTCTAAGTACATTAAAAAACTGTGAAAATACTGACACCTTTCAAAGTAAGATGCTTTTTTCCAATTAAAAGTTGAGTTTATATCTTCTTCATATGTACTATGGTATGTAACAACATATTTTACATGTGGTCTACACTATTTTTTGCAGAATACAATAACTAATTTTCTATTATATTTTACAAAGAACATACACTTTTTAGGAATAATGACAAAAAAATCTTTTTTTCTGAAAAAGTGACCCACTAATAGACACCAAACCATAATTCAACTTTACCTGACCTAATTTATTAAATATTTTACCACAATTAAAAATATTGACTGGTAGAGCACTAACAAAAAAGAACACAAAATTATTAATCTAGTTAAAATTGTTCTTTTATAAAGAATTAATAAATAAATTGCAATGTTAAATACATGAACAATAAAATTGTCCCTCAAAAATCAGCCATAAAGGTTTAATTTTATTAAGAGATACATTTTTTCAAAGTGGCTATTGCACCACAGCAACATATTTTTAATCTATGGCATTGTGATGCCCAAGATTTTAGCTATTTTATTTATATTTATATATATAAATTAGCTCATCATGCCTGATATTTACTTTGGAAGTGCAATAGAGCAAAAATCTGGTTCACCAGATGGTCAATTTTTCTGATATTGTTCCTATCTATTAGTTTTATCTTTATATTATTAGCCTGATTTCACATGAGTTTGTACATTATCATATTTCCTATTTAGGCCCATATCTAGGCATAAGGCAGATGAGGCAAAAGCATTGTCTAAAATTTTGGGTGCCTTAAATTTATATGGATAAAATTAAATATTGGATAAATATTTTAATTAATGTAATTATTTCTCACTATAGTCAACCTAAAAATTAAATACAGTATTTTTACAAAGTAACACTGACAAAGAGTACAAGAGTAGAGGTCTGTTTGTATTTGCAATATTAATCAAGAAACCAGTGAGATTTCTGAAGACTTTATTAGATTTGTGGACTGATGCCAATAAATCACAAATGTTTTAATAAATTTTTTTTGTTATAATGAGATATATCCATGGATAAAATCAGAGGCTAGGGCTATATTGTGACCTGAACAATCCAAGAAATATTGATATGGAGGTCAATATGGGCAATCTCTCAGGGCACATGTGCATCAATGTAGGATTATAAAAACCATATAACACTTTTTCCTGATTGTATACCTACATCATTATAATGTAGCCATTGTTAATATCTTTATTGACTATTTTTATGTCCCTTACAATGTTTTAGTCATTCAATTATAAAAAGTGCATAATAAAATTAATATTTTTGATGTGTTAAATAAGAGTTATGCCTACTCAGCTAGGCTATGCCTTGTCTAATTGTATTTTCTGTATGTGGACCTGCTAATGATTAGAATTTAGCAATGTTTTGATATGTATTTCAACAAAAAAATCATACTTGAGCTTACACAATTAAAGCAAAAAAATAATGCCTATTTATGGGATGATTTCATTGCTTTATTATTAATTATTTGACCTTGTAGTATTTAATTAGTTCATGTTAATAAGTTAAATTTGAATCGTTTTATAGTAATAAATATTTTACATGCTTATTGCTATTAAACTTTTTTATATTTCATACATGAACAATTTATCAGAATTTGTACTTTTTAAATGGTATGATGAATTCATCAGTAACATATGGTTTTGTCTTTAAATATTTAAAGATATCCATTTGATTTGTAATTATTGTATGAAATGCATCTACTTTTCCTTGACACATATCAGGGTTCCCACAAATCTTAAAAACCAGGGACTTTTGTGTAAAATTGAATTGTGAATTCCTGACTAGAAAAATACTTGGAAAATATAAATTGTATTACAGATTTGGGGAAATACAAGAAATTTCGACTTAGTGCTATATTAATTACTGCCTCCCATTTCTGCTCATGTATAGTAAAACTTTATACAGATAGTCTTCTATTATAGTATATAGTGTACACTCTCCTTGTATATTTAAATTAAAATCATTATTATAAATTTAAAATATTAGCCACATACATAGATAGATTATTATTATTAACTAGATAGATTATATTATTTAACTTATACAAGAATTAACCATTTGTTTTATGTTGTGTATATTATTGGATGTGGTTAAATAATTGTTTTCCTTTTGTTTCATTTTGTCAACCTATAGATTTAGAATCTGTTTTCAGTTATATTATTTGGTGTTGTATTTATTTGAAGATGCATGTTTAGCCTGCTTTTGTTTGATTTTCTTCCTGTTTAAAATCAATTCAAATTTGTTTGCCAAACACTGCATCTGAAAGCATCCCTTCATTTCCTGCCTGTTTTACATCTGCATGGAGTATGGTCTTGTTGTAAGCTGTCTATTTTTATTTATTTAAATTTATAATATTTTATATCATGGTATTGTTTCTTTTCTTATTTCATTATAATATGGCCAATTTAATTTCAGTTACTAATAAAATAAAATCATTAAAAGACTTCCACAACAGACTGGTTGCTAATGTTGGAGGAATTCCTTCTGCAAGTGATATTCAAGGCACCTTAAAGTATTTCCACATTACTCTTCAAGGGTAAGTACACAATTTATGATCTTAGAATGAAATAATATATTTGCTTACTTTGAATGACAGCTTTGAGGTCATTAAAACTTTAATAACATATATATTATGGTGATTGTAAAATATTGTATACTAATATGTGATATGTAAATGAAATTGTATATCATGTTTGTGGGTCATCAAACAAGTTGTATGTACAATATGTACTGTGTAATATACTAAATATGTTTAATAAAAATTGAGAATAACATACAAATAATATTAGAATAGGATAAATTTGAAATTTGTTAATGTAAAGGCTATATCATTCATAAGAGCTAATATTACAAAAACAGTATATAGTCACTTTTTAAAAATTATTAAATGTATTGTAGAGTTGACTAAATTGCATGACAAAAGTAGGTCGATTTACTATTACAAAGATAGGGAAGTATTTGCTTCCACTGCTTTTTGGGATAATATCCGAAATGTGATATTGACTGAGGTGATTTTTAGTAGGTTCAACTCTATCTACATTATTAGTATAAGTGGTTGTTTTTAACAGTTATGTAATAATGATGAAGAGATTAGTACAGATTATGCAATATCTTTTTTGAATATCAATATAATACACAGTCAGTATAATGTAACTATTTTTTTAATATTAATTTTCACATGTTTCTAAGATAATTTTGAGTCACTGATCACAATTATGAATATAACATATATTTATTTTATTTACAAACAATTTACATTTTAACAATTAAATAAGAATTTACCATTTTCATAATTTAAGTTTGTTTTTATGCAAAATTAATAAAATCTAATATTTTCTTAAATTAGTATAGACAAAAAAGTGTGGAACTTGAAATTATAACAAATTGTTTAAATTTAAAAAATTGTCAACAAAATTTAAAAAATACAAATAATGACAATTACTTCTATTAAACTTTTTTTTCTGATAAATTTTAAGAATTATCTGAACTCATTCAAACTAAAGAAGAGAAATCAAATTATGAAAAGGAAAAAATAAGACTAGATGTAGTCATGGTCAAGGCTGACCATTTACAGGAACCAACTCCTATCAATATATTATAATTAGTTTAACAAATCCTCAACTGGACAGAAAAAACAGTGTTTGTGCATATGACATTTCCAAAATACGGGAAATTAGAGGGAAAAGGGTCACAATGGCTGTCAAAAATTTTGTTTGAAGTGTAAACAATCTACCATTCTTTTTGAAAGTGCTCTAACAAAAACTGAAACTGGTTTGAAACTGCATACACTCTTAAACAAAAGGGATTACTTGTATTAATCTGGGACTACGGAGGTGAGGTATTTTTCAGCAGGGCCTGCATGGACAAACGAATCACAACGTCTTTTTCTTTGAAAAAAGTGAAAGTTGATGACCATGATTCTAACTCAGATAATGTTTGAAATGTTTGATGGAAACCTAACCTCTGATCCCATAAATCACACTTAAAATTTATATGCACACATTCCTACTCAATTACAAGTCTCCATAACAAATTAAATTCACAACTCAACAATACTAGACTTTTTAACATAAAGAAACAACAATAATACACACTTTTCTAACATAAAGAAACAACAAGTAAATTCTAAACAGCATTCTAAATCAAGATAAAACATACTTTTCTAGTGAAGAATACAATAGTTTATCATCAAATAATAAACCATATTTTACTAAATATAAATAGCCTAAATAAACACAATGAAGACTTATTGTGTTATTTAAGCAGTATTAAAAATAAATTTGACTCTTTCAAAAATTGTAGTTATACAGTAAATATTTTCCAAAATCACTATTATACTTATGTCAATTAATCAGAAAATTCAGACTTTGGAGGTATTGCAGTGCTTAATAAAAATATCATTAAAGTAGAGCATAGAAAAGATCTCAAAATAAACAAAGTAGGTATAGAAAACATTATATTAGAAATTACACAGAAAAATTAAGTTCCTGTTAACTACAATATATACATTGCAGGTTACATGATTAGTATAGGAAGGGTGGATTCGACCACACTTATAAATAGATTTATGACTGGTGACCCCCCTCCCCCCCACAACCTATTCACAAAAGTGGTAACAAAAATGATGTCAATAACTACATACTTACATTTCTATTGGCATCATTTAACAATATATTTTAATGAAAAAATACAAACTGACCTCAATAGATTTATTAAAGAAAATTAAATTTATATTGTATACAATTTGGATTTAGTACAATTTATCACAGTACCATAGATGCACTAATATCTACACATGACTATATAGTAATAGACAATTTAAACAAAAATAATAAAGTTTTAGGCATATTCATTGATAAATAGTATTAGGCTTTCGATAGTATTAACCCACATATATTTATTAAAAAACTAGACTATTATGGCATAACAGGAAAATATAAACAACTCATTGAAAGCTACCTCAATGAGAGAACATTTTATACAAATATGGGAAATATAAATTCTAAAAAAATATAATTAAATATGAAGTACCTCAGGGGAGTGTCTTGAGTCCGATCCTTTTCTCTAGATATTTTAAATGACATAAAATGCGTAGGTAATAGTAATAATTAAATAAAATTATTTGCTGATAACACAAGTTTATTCTGTACAGCGAATAACAACAACTCTTTAGAAAATAATGCAAATAAAGCACTTGTAGAGTGTAATAACTGGCTTCTTTGCAGTAGACTATAGTATCACTCTATTTAACAAAAACACACTTTTTATTCTTTGACAAAAGGAAACCCATCTAAAAACTTGATCTTAAATTAGGAAACAAGAGTCTAAAACAAAATATTAAGGCCTTACTTTTTCAGGATTCCTTAAACTGGAATATTCACATAAACAACACAATTAATAAAATAAACAAAATTATTTCATTATTCGATTAAAAATATACTTTTTGATGATAAATTGATCTTAATATATAAATCAATTATACTTTCCAAACTAAATTATGCATTATAAATATATGAAAGAAAAATGAACATATGGTTAAACCAATTACAAATCACCTGAAATAGAATTTTAAAAATTCTATTTAAAAAAGATAAGTTTTTTCCTACAAACAAATTACATAAAAATCATAACACCTTAAAATACAGGACCAAACTCAGATTAGCACTATCAATGCGTATAATAATGTATGTTCATAACAGTATATGCATATAACTATAAAAAAAGTAATTGATTATGCTTCAATTTTTTGAAACAGCATACAAAAAAATATACAAATTCGCACAACATTTAAATTAAAACTTATAAACTATCCCAAATGAAATACTAAAACTATATGGAACAATTATTTTAATTTGTTTTCTTCAAATTATATGTGACACACATAATTAGATATTTTTATTCCTTTGTCTGAAGTATAGACATTTTATTCATGCGATTTTATTTTGTTATGACATTCCTTCCACTTGTGTGTAAACATACATTCTTTACTATAAAGATATTCATTGAACTATAAAATTATTGTACCCGTCTTTTACTATTCTAAAGACTATGTTTTATATATGAAAACGTTTTTGTAATTATATAAGTCATATTGTAAACATTATAAGTATACTGTAATAGCATAAGGTAATGTTTATTGTAAATGTAATTTTATCTACGAGGTAGCCAGCTAGATCTCGAAAGAGCCTCTGGTTCCCACTTTATGTACAACCAAAAATTGTATTTGAAAAAATAAAGTATTATTATTAATACTTCAAATTTATTATTAATAGAAGTATGTATTGTTTATAGATTAAATATATCAATATAATAATAAAATAATCGAATTTATCAAGGTAAAGATGTATTTGTGATATGTTCATTCCACTCCAAGTGATGTTATATAAATCTTCATCACAGTTTTGTGGCATCTCCAATAATCTACCATAATTCTCTATACTCTGCTCCTAGTCTATTGAAAGACGCTCCAACGATTCCACCAGAAAGTTATGGCAGTCGACAGAAGGACCACCCTTTGCGTATTAATCTTTTCCCTAACCTGCATTATGATGAGCTCTTTCATTCCTTGATTGGACTTAGTGAATCGGTTGGCAAAATACCCAATCCAGCTGGTGAGCCTCTTGTTGGTTTTTGTTTCGAGGTGTCTCACTTTTTGATAATAAGTAATCGTATGAATATCATCGATAATTCAAGTTTTTATAGAAATTATATAACTTTCATTCATGGAATTTTTAAAACGTAACTCGATTTTTAATTTTTGAACGCTAACTATCTTCAAAACTATAACAACGTATATCAAATTCGGCTTCATTGTCTTGTCGAAACAGGGTTAGTTTATGACTCAACCCTGATTACATATGTAAAACGCTGGCAATATATTACTGATCAACAATGCGTTTTATTCGAATTATTATGATATTTACTAGATTAAGATATGATTTAATGTATAACACCAAAAATAAAATGTGCCTTATAATCCGTCTTTTCACTGTATGCCCAATATATCTTTGTAACGAACGTCAAGTTAGAATTGCCAATTAGCGCAGTCAAAATTAAAGATACGTGAGCTGGCGAACAAATTATGTTTCTAATACATATAAAGTCTAACGTTAACTAACTCCTTATGTATCAATAAAAGTATATGCGTATCCAAAAACAGGTTATTTCTAGAATATGGAAGGCAAAATAATGACGTGTACACGAGACCAACTAAACCAAAGGTACAATAACATACAATCAAAAACATCTAGCCGAGAAATGTATAAAAGAAAACTTAATTCTGGAAAGACTAAAGTAATTCTAATAGAGACTGAATCTAAGATAGATAAACGGACAACTACGAAAAAAAGAATGAAATAAAGAAACACGTTAACCAAATATATAGAATTATGTACAATAAACAAGTTCTATATCTAAAGTTAACGCAAAGACATTTTTAAATAATTTGTTGCTAGTGTGTGCTAAAATAATGTAAAATCTAATAAATAAGCATGTGCTCTATGAAGAAGATTGTATATGAAAATGTTTAAAATCATCATTGTAGACTGTTAATATGTCACAAATACGAGAGGTGTACAGACATTTAGAATCAAAATCTGGCAAATATAATTATACGGGCATGCCTACATAGTATTTTATTATTTTAAATGTACAAATTATTACAATTTGGATTACATTGTACTTTGTAATTTTATTGTTAAATTTGGCAGAAAGGGGTTCCAGCATATACACTACCAATTCCTACTTTTGGTCAGATTTCGTGGCTAAATCTTTGTTTGAATTATTATATTATTAGTTGTCGCTCACCATAAATACATTTTTACGAATCAATGGTCTACCACTTTCAGTGGTATTCGATTGTCTCATATATTCTGAAATTGATAATGCTACACGGTTCAGTTAAATTGACATCCGCATTTTGCTTCCAACTATGTCTTGTAATATATAAAAACGCAAATATTTTAGTAAATTCTTTTGTAGTTTGTTTAACTCCTGTCCATGTTTTCTGCAAATATATTTTGCAAGTTACTGTGAAAAGTTATTATCTTTTAGTTAATTTCCATTGCGTTAATTTGCAGTATTAGTATTATAAGTTGCCATATATTTCAGGCGTATGTGAGTATATCCTCAAGGCGTTCAATTTACTGGTACCATTCCTTGATTACGACAGTTTGGATGGACTTCCGATTATTGTCGCCTCGACTTTGAACTACTTCCCCAGCAGTCAGCATCCCTCGGTTATGGAACTGCTCTGCAATGTCCTCATACCGGTTGTTTATTGTATGTTTTCCGTACACTATTTAGTTAGAGGAATTTGTAATTCATCGTTTAATTATAAATTTTAAATTATATCTAATTGCATAATACTAATAGTAAATAACAACATTATATGCAATTCCTCAACACAACAACAAAACAAATCAATAAAAATAAATACCATAAATTATCAAAGC
This sequence comes from Coelogynopora nodosa, assembly GCA_034780555.1. Taxonomy (NCBI): domain Eukaryota; kingdom Metazoa; phylum Platyhelminthes; order Proseriata; family Coelogynoporidae; genus Coelogynopora; species Coelogynopora nodosa. The sequence continues at coordinate 4,349 of JAUZND010000427.1, read as the reverse complement.
GACTGTCAAATTAGACACAAACTTTTATAATAATATCAAGATGGCTTTAAGTTTAAATGAAAAATAAACATTCATAACTAAACTCCAGAAAGGTCAACAAAAGAAATGTTTTATCTTCGAACCATAAATATTAATTAAAAATAAAATTTTACAATCCAAGCATAGCTTGTATTCTGGCAAGTCGAACCTGTGGATTTAAAAGACAACCTGTCAAATCCAAATAGCAGAATAATAATTTCAGAAGGCCGAGTCATTTTTTTTGTGTGCACATACCTTCACTATTTTTATAGTTTAGTACATAATCTGGTAATTAGGTTATAAAAACCTTGTGCTGTAGTGAATTTAAGAAGTTTGAATTAGATTTACATTTAAAAATTATATGTCATCACAGATTTTAGAAATACAATGTTAAGGCTATTATTTGTGGATGTCCCTACATGACAAATAATAGCAAAAATATAATAATCACAAATATTTAAAAGAATATAATGTGAACCACATACAGACCATGCACATTTTCTAACTCTACCAGATCGAGTGGTAACAAATTGAACAAAATAACAGGATGGTGTAACAACTTATAATATGAACTAGTATATCATAGTTAAGTAATATGAACTAGTCGTACTGATATGAACAGTTTAACATGTCATTAATAACTTGATCTGAATATACGAGTGTTCATATTATATATATTTTCGTTATTTTTCAGTTAAATATTTATAGTTTTTGAAAATAAGACTTTTTAGTAATTTACGCACTACAATTATATAAAAATTATAACTGCTCGATACGTCTTTTTCATTGAATATATATGTTATTATTGTTTCACGATGAATTATTACATTTTAAATTATAACATGCAATATACATATAATAATAATTATTGATTGTATGTAGAATAATGAAATGTCCAAATATATTTTCGACATTTTATTTGTAAAAAAATTTCTTGGTTCTTTCTGTTTTTCTTTCTTAAATTCTAATTCCTTGGCTTTTGCTTTAGAGTTCATATAGATGTAATGCTAGTCTAACCAACTTTTCTTTCCAAAACATTGGTGATCTCATTTTAAGTTTTTCTTTGCAATCATCGATTTTTCGATAATCACGTATACCTTTCTAACATTACTTTTCGAAACAAATTACCATTATATCGGCTTATATTCAAACAGGCTTCATCTTTGTATTATTATGAATGAACATTTCATTTTTGCTGATGTTTAATATAATATGTGTTACTAATTATATATATCCTCATTTACATTTCTATAGTATTTAACTCCTTTTTGTTTCAATAATTTTACTGATATCATTTTCGTTTTTGTGATTATACTATTTAGTTATTGAGAAAAAGGAAATTATTCTGTTGTAGTAAATTATTTCCTTTAATTCATATTCGCGCTTCCCACGTTTCGTATAACTTTTTAAAATTTATTGTGAGATGCTTTCTTTCTTATCTAAGCTGTTATCATGAACAGTTGCGCTGCTTGAAGGATACCCCCACTGACTTTAATAGATTAGGACAGTATTTGACTCGAGTCAATCGCGTCTCAGATTGAGTTGTATTGATTCCCTGTTCTGTATAAATTTTCTAGAGGATCACTTTCTCAGTAAACGTTGAATTTGGTTGAACGAAAATTTTAGCTTTTCCTTCTCTGTCAAATATTCTGAATATCTCTGTACCAACTCGGTCATGTTAGAATTCTATTAATAAGATAATGTTATTGTTTTTCTAGAATGGATTTTGTTTTGTAATTAATATTTTTCAACGTTTTTTATTTATTTAGTATAAGTCCTTTGAAATTGTAGATAACTAATGGCTTTGACACAAAACTTAAAAAATGATATAGTTATATTTTTATCTAGCTAAACATTATATAGATATTATATAAATAGGGTATTGTAATAAAACAAGTCAAAATTATTATATTGCTTTTCTATAATTCTTTTTTTGACATATTGTACTTTTTCGCTAGATTTGTCGCAATTTTTATCTAGTTTTGGCAGTTACTGTTTCTCGTGCATGTTTAATATCATTTCTCCCTTAATTCTCTTCTTCGTATCATATTATAGCTTGGAATGAAGAACAGGAATCTTATTCCATCGACTCAATTCCAGCTCTGATGATGACCGTATTTCAACATGTTGAAAAAGCAGGTATGTTGTATACAAAAATATTATTGACATTGTAGATATTATCCACCCTTACAATATTTACAAATTTTAGGCTTTTTCTGTAAAATTTATTAAATTTAAAATTGTTCGCTTAACAAGCAATTTTTTAACATTTTTGAAAATCTAGAGAATCATATTCCATGTATTCATTTTTATTCTGCATTTTATGGAATGTGAGGAGTCACGTGGTTTTCTATTTAATTTTAAATAATAAAGTTCATTTAATGCATTATGTTACACTATATTTTCTTCATTTCATTTTTATAAATCCGTCCGTGACATATTCCCACACGTAAATTACTGGTAATTATTGTAAATCCATTTATGAATTAATAGAAGTATTATTATTAAATAAATAGTAACGTGTTTATTGACCACCTTTAATATTTTTTGTTTCTATTTATTAGAATACCACTCCTGGTTGGTTGAATCTCTTATGAGTAAGAAACGAGACTTGTCCAGGGTAAGTAAAAGTCATCAAACTCATGGGTTGATTATGTCTCGGGTAATCACTTTTCATGATTCTAAATTGTCACTCATGGAAAAAGGGCCAAACACAGTTAAATTAGGCTACGGTGTATATCTTTCTATATTTGAAAAAGGTAACCTTCCATTTTTACCCTGTTAATGACAATGACCCTATGTAGAATGAATGAATTAATTCCCCTTGAATAAATGTTAATTGTTTGTCTGTTTTAAATGTGTACTTTTAAATTTACTAAGAATTATTCATATTAGGAATTTTATCTTTAATAATTTTATCTTTATATTGGTATACTAATGGAATATTGTATAGGCCTTAGTATATCGTTTCATTATTATATGATGGAATATGTATATTATCACTGTTATTAGTTAATTACTTACAACTGCTTCTATTAAAAATATATAATACCAATACTATTTTATATTGGTATAATCTTTCTTTCTTTTCTTCTGGGGATATATTTTTAAATATTTAATTTTCACTAATTTAGTAATTTTTAACATTTTACTAAATTTTACAAATTACTACCAAACTTACTGTTAATCTTAAATTTACGGTACCTACCTAAAATTCAATAAGATTTCCAATGATGTATTAATAAAAAAAATTAATTGATTATCGATTAATTTAGCAAAAAAGTAAAAATTGTATTCCTGTGATTTTAAAAATATGTTTGGCAAAATATATTATTTAATAGTTTTTTAAAAATTTCAATTGGTATGAATATATTATATATCGGTTATATTGTACAAAATATATTATAGTATCATTCATAATATTTTCTTATGATACAAGTGTATTTGTCCTACCCCGACATAATTTATTTAGTAGTTCTTTATTTGGTTATTAGTAATTATAATTATTATTTAGTTATCATCTATTCTCTTCAGGATCTTTTAATGGTGATCGCTCATGGGCCTTCAGAAAGCAGACTTCCTGCCGTTTGTCTCCTTTTTCACTACTGGCCAGAACTTTGCCCTCACCTTTTCCAGACTTCTCAAGCCCTTCAGCCGAACAAGTACAAGTATGAACGTGAGTACCCCATTTTAAGTTTGAGCATATCTGCGATATATTAATTCTTTTTCGTTTGTTAAGAATCCATACAATAAACTTATACTACTTCTATTTAATAAGTAGTAAGAATATTTGCTTATCGTCTGAATATAACTGCCTTAAAATTGATGCATTAAATTCTGGTGTGCCAAAGCCTCTCACTGACACTGATTATTATATATTTTTAATAATTCGAAGTAGGCCATAGATAAACATTATATTGTGTGTTTTTGTTATAAACATATCTCCTAAACTCGATGTGCTAGTCGTTTGTTTTGAAAATGTTAATTGTGTCAACTAGATAGAATTTGAATTTGTAGAATAAATAAATATTATTAAATCACACATTATTGCAGATTATTAATTGAAAACTTGATTAAATTTTGCTGCAATAATTTGAATCTAAAAGCTAAACAAAATTAAAAAAATAAAATAAATCAGTATATTGAATTTACAAGTGATCTTATTGAATTAAAAAAATTAGTTTTCAATTTAAGATTAAATTTTTAAGATTCAAATAAAAATTATATTAATTATATTTTTGTAATAAAAATCTAGTCATGACCCACGCAGGACTCGAACCTGCAATCTTCTGATTCGAAGTCAGACGCCTTATCCATTGGGCCAGTAGGCC
>JAUZND010000426.1:0-14149 GCA_034780555.1 Coelogynopora nodosa | reverse complement strand
AGGACCGGGAGATGTGGCGTACAAGGTCAAGATTGGTCACCGATGGGCGAACACGCCTTCAAGGACCCTGATGATGAATGAGCCTTACCCCCGATAACTATACATTATTGATAATAATAGTTTAATCTATATTACTATTTTAAATTGATTATAGTAGTAATATCGACCAGATATTTCAAGTGGTAACGATTCATAATGCTTCAGCCACTACATACGCGGCTTTGGAATTATGATTATTACTGCATTTAAAATCTAATAAAATTATTATTATAGAATGCCCGCAATAAAATCTACTTATATTTAAAATCTAGTCTATATTGTTATATTATTGATATAATTCCGGCGATTTTAAATAATAATTTTATTATTCCTGGCAATTCAAATCAATATTAAAATCTATATGGCAAGTTTCAATGATTAGCACACGAATTTATATGGTACGTTCGGTACCACTATATAAACACATAAAAACACAAAGTACGTATAACTACATAAAATGAAAAGCTTCATTCATTCGGGAGGAAATAGACTTTTTCTCCCTTAGTTTTTGTTCATCCCTCGCTTCGCTCGGGCTGCCCAACTAAACTGCGGGAGGAAAAGCCTACTTTTCCTCCCACATGAAAATAGCTATAAAATTCCATGACTTGATTTTCCATAATGTATGCTAATTTAATTGGATATTTGAAGTGGATTTAATTATAACCATTTAGCACATACACAAACAAATAACTGTACTACTATATCCAATCATGGTTTGTTTTAACACAGTTTTACGCACATGATTTGCTAAATAATGATGTGACAAGATTACTTACTTCTGTCACAATGACAATTGGGCACGCGACCCCACGGCGAGTTGTCTGCTTGTGGAAACGGACAAGCGCTGACGATGGGTTGAGATTCCTGTCCAATTGTCCACAAAGGAGTTGTATCCGGTGGACAGACGTCTCTAACTCCACGATCCCCATGCGGAGAAACTCATACAGTACCTAAAATTCACATGACATTAAATAAAGGATATAAATGACGCAATCTCACTTATATATGTATTCTGTTTTAAAAATTAATTTCACTGGCAATGTGGTCATAAAAGTGACCTAATGTAAAGTGACAGTTTTTAATGTATTTGCCGGTGCCAAGAGCCTTAAAATACACTGATATATGATACAAAAAAGAGCGTTCATTAGAACACATAATTTATTTAGAACACATCAGAACACTCATTTTTTAATTTAGAACACACAAGGGTGTGCCAAAAGCGTTCCGAAATTTTGCAGTGCGGACACCCTATAAATTGGTTACAATATTCTATACTTCATTAAATGTATTAAACTAAATATATAATATACCTTATAATATTTTTTTTAAATGTAAGGTTCATGCAGAAGAAACACAATTAACGGTCAATAATAGTTGATTTAGGTCATATTGTCAAGAAGTCCAAAATTGGTATTACTAAGACAATTAAATTGTACATAAAATTACGGTATTTAGCCCTTAATAAAAATCAATTAAAATTTCGTTCTCGTAATTTGTTTTCTATGAAAGTCTTCCAAATTATACAGTACAACAACCAATAAGACAATTATTTTTAAAAGTATTATTATTCTCTTTAAAGTTATAAATGTTCGACTTATAATTGTCACGTTCCAAAAATAGTGCACTCTACCTTACATTTGGTATTTTTATCATTTTCAGATATTATTTCTTTACAATGTTCTTTGAAGTTTTCATTTGTCTCCTTTTTGGACTTCTCATTTTTTGGTTAATATTACAATATATGTGGAGTTTAACCCATGATTTAAAGAAAGAAGCTGTATTTATCACAGGTAAGGAATAATAGTTTTGTTTCTTATCACTGATTTTTCATCATTTAAGCTATTTTTCACCCTTTGTGTAATAAGTTAATTTTTCTAGTGATATATTTTGTTATTAAGTTATTTCTAATCTGAGATATTTTATTACATATATATGTATATTTAAACATACATTGAGAGAACTTCATCCGAAAATTACCCTAAATTGCAGTAATCATGAAGGGGCCTGCTTCTGTTAACTAGTATTAATTTTTATTTATTCGTTACTATAGTTTGACTGTTTTCATGTAAATATTGCCTTCCTCTATTAAAGGGTGTGATACAGGGTTTGGCTATCATGTTGCTCGTTCCTTGGCTTCTCTCGGATTGCGAGTTTTTGCCGGTTGTCTCAATACTAACAGTGAGGGGGCCAACAATCTACGTCGCGATTTCTCAATCGACAATTTGGAGGTTCTAGAACTGAATGTCACCTCCAATGATAGTGTGGCGGAGGCAGTTGCTACAATTAAAGACAGAGTTGGCGATAAAGGTACAATTATAGCATTCAAGTTTAACTTTGGCTTCTTTTTATTCTTGTGTCTTGTTATCGTATTCTTCGTATATTTTCTTCACTGTATACAGGACTCTGGGCGCTTATCAATAACGCCGGCATCCTTCGCTACGGTGATATGGAGTTCTCGCCGGTAGAAGATCACCGTCTTTTGTCGGAAGTGAACTACGAAGGTCCAGTGCGCTGTATCCGCTCCTGTCTCCCCCTTCTAAGACGAACTCGAGGTCGAATAATCAACATGTCCAGTCTTGCCAGTGAGTCAGAATTTAAAAAAATTCAGTGCGCCTTCCGATGGTGACTTTTTTGGCGCATTTCGATCTGTGCGTATTTTTAATGTAATGGGTTACATTTACCTCTAAGACGATAACAGTGTGATTATTACTCAATTTTATAAAATCTAATACTTAAGAAGTGGACATTCTCATCGAAAGTTACAATTACAAGACATCTGCGTTTGATTAGGCCTACATCTAATCAAACGCAGATGTCTTGTGATTGTAACTTTCGACTTGTAATTGTAACTTTAATTTCTATATGTATGTAGAATAATAAAATCATTTTGATTGAACCGAATTTTTATTCAAGATCTTTATTAATTTGCTTATTTAATTAAATCCACACTGGTAGTAGTATACGTGTAGTATAGTGGTCGTCATTAATATGACCAGTGTAAACATATTTAATTGACTTAATATTTGTTATGTTTATTTATATTTATATATATATTAATTATCTACGTTGATAGAGTAATTATTGTTATGTTCACATGGTGTCAATATTTCCATTTGTTATGAAAGTTAGTTATATAATGTAATTTGAAAATGATAACGAATAGGTTTAGCTACATCTTGTTATTGAAAATTAAGAGAAGAATTAAAAGGACAAACGCTGAATAAAATATATGTAAAACATATGTAGTTTTATTTATTGATTATGTAGAATTGCTGTTTCCATCACCATATTTTTAATAGCAGTCTACTGACCCATAGTAATTATAACTACTATGAGACCTGCTTTGTTAGCTAATTCATTTATGTATACATATGAAATATATTATATATGTTTGTAGATATATACTGCTTAATTTTAGTGCATATTGAGATTATTATTACCATAGGTATACATTTACACGAGTAATATTGAACAAAAAATGGAAACACGGAGTAATCAAATTTAGAACACATAGAAACTAAATCGGGAACACATCGCGGACAAAAATTTGAAGTGTTCCCAATTCGATTTGGGAACACATGGGAACGCCTCCAGTAACACGTTTGGGAACACATCGATGTGTTCCGAATATAATCGGGAGCACTTCTCACGTGTTCCGAATATAATTAAAAACACTTCGGATGTGTTCCCGATCTATTGGGAACGCATGAGAAGTGTACCCGATTGTATTGGGAACACATCAATGTGTTCCCAAACGTGTTACTGGAGGCGTTCTCATGTGTTCCCAAATTTTTTAATGTATTCCCAATTACATTTTTTAACAGTGTACCTTCTTTTATCAAGTGATGTCAAATATGCATTTAAATTTTTTTAATTAATTAGTACAATTTTTATTTGGTATTTTTGTTGTTAGATGTTTATTTGAGGTTAGATGTTTTATTGTCTATGTTTTACATTCTATTATTATTTTGTTTTGTTTATCGTATTTTTTATTTTAACTCATTTACAAATGTAAATTGTTATATTTATAGCGGTATAAATATAACTATCAAAGGTTTCTTGTGGATCCTATAATTAAGTTTCTGAAAAGTTTTGACATATATGTAAAGTTATACGTTTATTTTCTTTATTATAATTACATTCTCAATGTTGTAGTAATCGTATTTCAGTCATTTTAATTTCTGTACAAAGTTTATTATATCAACTCAATCATAGTTTTAAATTTGACATTTTTCATTCGTGTAGGCTATTTTAAGTTTTCGTGTGTTTGATTTATTTCACTCCATATTTTACTTTTGTTTGACTTTTTAATTGAAGTTTGGTATAGTTACATTCGCATAATTTAATAAACAATGAGAAAACTTAAACGTAGTTGCTATGCATTATTAAAAAAAAATCTAAAATATATTCTTCTTAATCGTTTTGAGATCTTTTACAATTTGAAATTGTCAAAATTAACTAAATTAGTTTTTTGTATTGTTTATATTGTTCACCAAGACCTACATTATATTTTATCATGAAACATAATTAGTAGTGTTTAATGAGCTTTCAAGTTTCATTCAGCCTCCATGCTGAATGCCTTAAAATATCTCAGTCGATGGTTTCTCATTTACTACCGATTTACTAATGTCCGCAAAGAGGAAAATTGAAATATCTGCGTTATAATACTGGTTATTGCCAGCATCCAAATTTATTTAAACTGAATGTGCGCACTGACTAGTCATGCCTGTCTTAATTCTTGTGTCACTATTCCAGGTACCTTTCATGTTCCACCATTGATAGCTTACACAACCACAAAGACAGCTATTCAGGCCCTCAATAACATTCTCACTTTTGATTTGCGCAAGTTTGACATATTATCGATTTCAATTCGGCCGCATTTCTTTAGGTAATTATAGCATGTTATCTGAAATTCTGCATTACAGCTTTTTTTTTTACTGGTTTTTTAAAAAGGCCGAACAAATTTTGTCATTGCGCGGCTATGTATTTTAGGTGCTCTGAATATGCCTCAATATTAACATTATACTTTTTTTATCACACTCTGTCATGTTTTTCAAAATTCTCATTCATACAAAATGGATTTTTTACATAACCGCCACTATAGATATTGATATATATATAAATTAATGATAGAACAATTGAACTATTGATCGTTTTTTGAAAAATAGGTTTTTAACTTTTTTATGTCAGTGAAATTGGAATATTGTCAGGACAATTATTCCTGAAAAATACTATGAACTCTGTTATAGGTAACGATTTATTTAAGTTAAAATTAATCTTTGGCATATATACTAATGAACTACATTACTATCGTCGGCTTACTTGAGTGTTGGTTGTTCCTTTGTACTTAAAACACCGTAACGTACATGCTTGTCACTGTTTATTATAGTCGATCTATAACTTTTTTAGTTGCTAGCTTAGACAGTTGAACATTTTAATTTACGTAGTTGTTTAACCTTTAGTTTTAAGATATTCGAGGGAAGGATATGGAACCGCTACTAAATGAAACCAAATCGGTATTTGCGTGTGTGGTATTTTGATGTTAATCTTCTAGTGAAAATGTAGTAAAATATACAACATGTAGGACTTTGTTTGAGACTATAATTAAGGACAATCGTTTATTAATAAGTACATATTTTATTATTTAGATATATTATACATGTTTATATGTAAAATAGCACGCAATAATTTATTTTAATTTATGACCTAACAAATAATGAATAAGACAGTGTTAATAAAAAAAATATCAAACTATTTATAAAATAACATTTTCATATACATTTTTCACATTGGATGTGTTTTTTATTTTAAAATTCGTTAGTTGTATAAACGACCATCACATTTCAGCAGTTATAAACGGATTTTTTTTAATTGCACAATATAAAATAACTGATCCTGATCAAAATACATTTGTAAACAAATGGAGTGTTACCTGTTTGCCATTTACATTGACTTGAATGGCAAAATCATCCTTTTGTAACTTTCCTATATTGTAGTAAATTTACACATACAGTACATAATATAATATGTACTATGCATATAATATGATACATATATAAATATACCTATATCAACTAAACTACTATTTATATATACCTTCTTTCAACTTCGTATCTTTCTTGAGAAAGGATTAGTGTAAGGTGAATATTCAACAGTGTTGAGATAGTTTAATTTTTTTTATTTGGGATGATACAAAAAAAGTATGAAATATTCGAAATTGGATTCACTAACGATTTAGTTGTGATACACACCTCATCTAAATGATATTAAATATTGTCCATTTTTTAATCCATTACTGATAAATAAAAAGTCGGTCTACTAGGTAACTGTTTTTAAGGCCTTTTAGCGTAATTTTATTATAATAATTGTAATGTAGTATGTGTGAAAATAATAATTAAGAATGTTTTTTCACATTTTTCTATCATTTTAACGGTTTATAGGTTCGATTTAATTATTAGTGTGAACTTTCTGAAATTTGAATTATAACGGCAGAATAGTTAATAAGTATGTTACTATAATCAGGTTAACTCGTGTTAACTGTCGATAATACATATTCATTAAATATCTTGCTTATTATATCTCCACAAAACCTTTTTTTCAGAACTAATATAGTAAATTCTGACTACAGGGGGCAAACTCATGAAAAAGAATTTGCTAATTTACCTGAAGAAACTCAGCGATTCTATACAAAGGAAGAGAATAAGGGATATCTCAAAGAGTATTGTAAGGTAAGTATCTACATCAACCGCGTAGGTTATTCGTAATGGTTTATTTAATTAAATTTCAATAAATTGAATATACTACATAAACATTCAGGGTTCGCACCAATCTTGATAAACAGACTTCCTCTAAAAGGTCCCTGAAATGCCTTGAAAATGAAGATTTTTGAGGGAATTTTCATGGAGTAAAATGTCAGTGAATGTCGTCATTTTAAGGTTTTGAAATTTACTGTATTATTTACATCTAAAAAAAATGTTTCATTAACTGTTTTTCAAGAAGGTCACATTTTCCATTACTAGACAAATATTCCAGTTTTGTATCCCTATAACCCCCTATACACCCTATACCCCCTATAACCCCCTATTGTACAAAGCGGTCTTAATATTGTATTAGCATGTATACTTAGTTTTAGTATTCCAATAATGACATAGTTTCTCTATTATATTATAATATATAATAAGAATAAATAATATATTATATTTCGACATATCATGTTTCCAGACATTTAATTGCTCAGAACATGTCCTGTGGTCAAACGAAATTCAGATACCTGACATTGTTTGGGATTGTACCACATTTTACATTCCTACTCTTGGAGGCGGTAAAGCACTTAACTACGTAATTCTATTTGACAAACCACACGATGAGGAGCTACAAAAAATTTATATATCCTCCATTCTCCATTTCCATCAGAGGGATTTACTTCATCTCGGTTTTCATGGGACATAGAACGTTAGATGACATAGAAGCATGAAAAAACTAAACACTGAAAGGGTTTCTGTAACTTTCAGTGGACGATCCCTCGAACACTCCATCGAAAATTTGACAAACTTATTAAGGACGACTGGAGCCAGACAATTCGTAATATTGATTATAGTTGTTGTCTCAACACCCTCGTTGCTGCTACTTGGGATGTTGTCTGTTTTTGTCTTATATTGTAGCTGTATTATCTTTTTAAACATTCACCATGTATGCATGAGGATTATGACAAGTGACACGTTTCCTTTGAATTTTGTAGGCATCGTAGGGTTGAAAATCGTATAATCGCAAGTGGGGCGCTTTTTGTTTGGCAAAACATCGAAAAATATTTCCAGTAGATCAACAAGGCAAAGAATTCAGCACTATAACTGAAAGCTTCCTTTCAATTGATAATGAGCTGAATCTGACTGAAATTTTTCCTCGTCAATTACCAAAGTGATCAGCCAATGCTTTCATTTCTTTCTAGTAACTTATGAATTATTTTAAGAAATCTAATGTGCCGCTTCATGACAAACGAATGTCTTCAAGCTGCAAATACTACCTAAGCGTGTATGTATTTTGGATATACAATAGATGCCATAAACAACTAAAGCTAATCTCTATGGTCAACCTAAGCTTTTCCACTTCCAAAACAATCGCATCTCTCAAAGTCATGTTTTACAACTTCGATACGAGACTAGAGCGTTTCTAATTGCCGTGTTCAATAACATCAAAGATAAGTCTTCTCTTTGCTATAGTCTCTGTCGTAACCTTACATGCCGGACTCCATATTCCAATCCATTGGATTTGGAGAAAAACGGCAGTAACTAAATCACTTAAGTACTGCAAACGGCAGTTTTTCGAGTTTCGCAAATAGAACAGGCACTGGAAAATGTTGTCCCAGGATAAACTCTTGTGGATGCTTTCTCATTTGATTGTCTAATAAACATGACTTCCAAGAAAGAGTTGTGGGACATAGTTAGAAGACTTTAAATGCTCTGTGGACAAAAAGAATTTGCATCAGGATGCAAACAGTTTGGCTGAGGATGCTGAATCAAGTGGGGAAAGCACACTGATATCCAAATAGAAACAGCTTATACTTCACGTGCTTTCAGATACAATTTGAAAATTACTATATCTATGCACACTGTTCATATATCTGATCATATATTATAATTATCACCCTTAAAGTGGTGATTGAAAAGCCTTGAATTTTATTTTGGTAAAATGGTGCAAACCCTGTAGATTGATTATTTTTTTAGTAGCATAAATGGTAATGTCAATCAAGAATCGTGTTATCAACTATGAATAATTATAATTGCATTTGCACTCCTGAATTGCGAGAATTAAATAATGGATATGTTAAGCAAGTGCGTAAGGTATCAGCAAATTCTATTAAGCAGAAGTAATGTCCTAAAAGAGTATGAATTATCCTTTGCTTTTTCTTATTAATAATTTCTGTAAGTAATAGAAAGAAAGATCGTCATACAGTTACCTCACTATGTTTAGATTATTTCAAGTAAAAATTACTTATTCGCATAAAGGATTTACTTCATAGTGATCAATACACTTTTAATCACAGATTATTTTTGATTGATCTAACTAAATCAACTAAATAACCCTAACCCTAACAGTATATGATTATTATTAACAATATTTTGATAAGCAAATTAGCGTCCTTATCAATATTTTCTAATTATTTCGTGTGAAAATGATAATAACAAGAGTCTCTGCCAGTAATAAATAATGTACCTTTAAATACCACATGAATAAACATACTCTACATAATATCAATATGATCACTCAAATAATATCTACATTTATACTGCATCTCTTCATTGACCTTGACTATACATTGTATATATATTATGCCTATATCTATTTCTAACGATGTTTCACACACTGTCATACAAAACAAACATAACTCTCTGACACCGCTAGACATTTCGGCACGACGAGAATAAGTCCCATACCGACATCAGCCCCGTGGTACGTGCTGTCGTGAAGGCAGTCATCGCCCGGTATCCCCGCCGAGATTATCCGGTTCCTCATCTTAAAGCAACCTGTCTATGTGCCATGTGGGACTGGATGCCCTATGGAATGAGAGACATGATGTTCCAGTTGGAGCGCCCTCTTTATGCCATGAAATTGACCTCAGAAGCCCTCCCTGGATCGCGCAGGAGCGACTATCTATTCTAGAAGTGGGCCGAAACGTTTTATCTTATCGTATAGTTGTTTTTAACTGTTAAGATAAACATTGTTTATTTCTCTTGTGCAACTGTAATACATATTAATAATTTTGATGTTCGTCCTATTTATTTCAACAATCACTTTGAAACATAAATATTATAATTTCAATAACTTTATTATGAAGTTCCGTTCATCAATGACACATTTTTATATTATATATATTCATTATCTTTTTCCTGTATTATATTTGTATTTCTTAACATAATCATTTAACTAGTAATAGTTATTATTTTCGGTATTATTGTTATTATACACATTAACCTTTTTTCAAATTTTGTGAAATGTCAATTCTAATATTTAGGCATATATTCCTCACATTCCTTCGTTACTTTGTTATGATTTTTATTAATTTATGTAATTATCATTGCACTTTAATTATATAATATGGTGGCTATCATAAACAAAATATGTTATTTTTGAAGTATAAATAATTTTGTGCGTAATTGAAGTTAATTACTATTAAAGTAATTGAATTAGATTATTTCAAAACTAAGTAAATATATGGTACGCTACAAAAAAGAGCTCAGTGTATATAAATCAATGAAGTCCTTTTAAATAAATATGTAATCATATTTCGCACTGGTAGACCTGTCAACTGTACTGATTTGTTAAAATATTCCGATTTCTCATTCAATGTTCTGATATTTTTTGTTTTATGATTTAAATTATTTTAGATGCATACTTAGCTATAAAACAAGAAAAATTTTAATGTTATAGCGCACTGGTTTGACCCTTCGTACGATATTATAGGAGCTAAAACTTACGACATTATTAGAAAAAATAAGCTTAACGTCAATTATATTAATTTAACTTCAATAATTAAATTATGTATTAAAATAATAAGCAACTTAAAAAAATACTCAGATATAAACAAATATAGATCTTGTGGAATCAGATACAAATAGAATTAAATCAATTGGTTACATTGAACAAAAGTTATAGCATATATGCTTATTTTCCTAACTGTATGATCTAACTTATGACGTAATCAGGTCAGAAAATGATACCAAACCATTAATTTTTTGAAAATTGAATTCGCTCGACAAGTCTTTAGAAGGTATCTGTATTGTATACCAAATTTCAGCTTAATCCGATGATAGGAAGTTTGATTTTTCAGGAGGGTAAAATACCCCCCCCCCCCCTCCACGTAGCAAACCATAAAAAGTATGTTCACGTACGAAGGGTTTAGAGGATTGATTTATAATCTTGTCATGATACGTGGCGGGAGGTTACACTGTGAATGTCTCGATTTCGGTTATAGAAAGGTTGGAAGGTCTGCATTCGTGTGGGTGAGGCGCCAGTCACTATCATGCGCCTATAAGCTGGTCACATTCGGTTTATGACTAAATTCAAACTGTTAAATTATTGTATTTATTTATATATTAATTTCATATATAAATATTGAAAATAAGTCATTGATGGTCAATTAAATATAAAATCCTCAAAAAAACAGTATTTTTGAAAAAGAGATAAGTGACTTTAAACAACGATTGCATAGCTTTCATAAAATGTTATAACATTTGTATTATGCCTTGGTTATCTATAAACATCTCTGTAATACGCAAACAATAATATCAGAGTCTCCGTCAATGTTAGAAAATACATCCCCTCCGGAAGAAACTGAATGAACCAATAAAAGATGTCTAGTGATAAGTGTTTGTGCGAATCGGGACAATATCTCGAGTTGCAAGTCGCTTCGCTTATAGTCTCTCTCACGATCAACAGCTGGAGACTGCAGACAATCATAGAACGGGCGGGGAGAAGGGAAAAACGAAGTCCTCGCTTTTCTCGGGTCTCCAACGTCACGGACCTCTTAGGTACGGACGACGGGCCCTGCAGATTGCACAAATCGTCTTATTTACACAAGAATTTTTAGAACGATTTTGCACAATTAAATGTTTTTACACCTACGTCAAATCGCTTCAAATGTAGAAAATGGATGCAAAATCGTTCATGAATTGTAGAATAAGTAAGTAAAACCGTTTTTGCACAAATATTATTTTTGAGAGATTTATTGGCGGACAAATATATAATCAATAAAATATTATGTGACATATATTAAACGTGTTTTACAATATTAATTTAAGATTACCTAGTATTAAATATGTGTTTTACAATATATGTCTGACTAAAAAAGTACATTGCAGAACCATAATTAGCAGTTTGTATTCATTATTAAAAAGCAGTTTAAACCATCATAAAATAACCAACAATAAAACCAACTCACATATAATATTCATACGAAACATCCCGAACATATAAGTAATATGTAACTAATTTTGGAATCTTTGTTATATTACTTTCACTATATAAATATATTTTTATTTCATAAACTACTTTTAAGTTATTTATTGATACAACAATTAATTTGAACTACAGTTAGTTAAGTTTTGAGAGAGATTATACTACATATATACAAAATTACTACTAATAATAACGAAATAATTATTTGTTTCATCACTTTTAGATTAGTATTATTTACTATATTATTTAATTATAATTTACTAAATATGAACAAAATTAAATATTTATTATATATTTTACACCAGAAATTGTATGAAATTACCATCCGCAATATTCGATTAACGATAGGCCTAATTGGAAATACTTGTAATATTAGGCCCCCTTATTAATCTTAAATTAAATAATTACTTTTTACATTATGAAATAATAGTTCAATACCTTTTCCATAAATAATTATTGTTCTTCATTTATTATAAATATATAAAACTAACATTCGAATATTATCTTATTTATAATAATACATTTTTAACAAACGGGATAAAAGGATATTGTATCTAACTTAGATTATAATACTTATTTTATATTTTAATTATAGTATCTACGTATTTATAAACTACATATATATGTAACAATTAAAACTGTAAAGTATTTGTCGCACTATTTTAAAAATATAAACCATGTTTGGAATTTTAATATATCAATGACTCAAAATAATAATAGCGTTAACAATTGTAAATTTTATTTAATAAAATGTAACTTTAGTAAAAATTTCGCGAACTAAAGATTTATTTAAATTAATAGTCTAATTCGTACACGTAACAATAAAAAGGAAAAAAAGTTCACACGTAGCAATAACAATATTATTAAAAACGCATTAAAATATATTATGGTTAACATATTTTCGGAAGTTAATATCTTCAACAAGTTTTAATAAAAAATTAATAAATACTGAAGACAAATCAAGGATCCAAATTTAGTTCATTAAAAGAAATAAAAATGTCCTTATAACATAATATTAATTCAAAAACTTAATACAAAAGGTGAAAAATTACTTTTTGCATATTAAATCGACTAAATATGTTGATAAGTGGCCTTGTTATGCCTAGAAACCTATTTTTTTAATTCATTTAAGATAGTTTAACTTTTGACTGTCAAAAATCTTAGTTGGGCCTATATCATAAATTAAATCTATTGCAAAAATCTGTTAGCCTGATTACTTATTGTTACTATAGGCCTATCTACAGTCATTTAAATAACGGGTGTGTTTTAAAAGTTATTTATATTGAATAATGCATGATTTGTTTAGAATTCATTTCTGTAATTGACTAATTTATTTCATGACACTATTAATAGATTTGTGTGATATTTTATAATTAACAACACCTGGAAAACATGCGTTGCTCGCTAATTTTAATGTTTGAAAAGGCCTCAATTTGAGGAATAAATAACAGATTAATTTGTTTGAAAACGCAGGCTCGTTTATTTTGTATTTATGCTACGTGCCACTTGTTATGAAATTATAAATACCTAATGTATTTAATTCCAATATGTATGGTATAGGTTATCTGTCTCTTAAGTTTTTTGGTGGAGAATATCTAAATTCATATATAGGTTAATGCTGGTTGGTTAATATGAACCAACAGTATTTAAATCTTGTATTAGGTTAATAAATATTGTATATCTAATATGTATTTTTCTACTATTATCTATTTTAGACGCGATTCTCAAGAACAGGCTCTCCCGCACTATGGCTTAATCCACAATTGTTAGCCTAACCAAGTGGGTGTCCACTTGAATTACTCGAAAAGGCGTCTCTCCTATGGCAGCCGACAGGGACCAAAACGAAATTCACCCATTTAACAACATAACATATGTACACATATATGTTAAATATGTGCACATATGTGTTAAATATGTGTACATATATGTTTATATATATGCTACGCATATGAATTGTAACTTGCAATATTGATTTGAATGTTTAATAATTTGAAACGCCGGGATTAATATCAATATTTATATTTAACATACACTGCATTGTAAAACTGAGAGTTATTTATTTAATTATTTATGATTTGAAAATTTGAAAATTTGAAAATTATTAATTATTAAACGTTATTAATTATGAAATTTATACGGCAGCCTTCTGTTGATGAGC
>JAUZND010000425.1:0-14150 GCA_034780555.1 Coelogynopora nodosa | reverse complement strand
AAATTTACCAAAATAGTAGATTAATTAAAACTTAATCAAATTTAGTATAATTTATATAATTTTACCTTTATATGTACGAAATAATAGTTTTTCATGTGTTGATGAATTTTCCTTAACTGGGAAGTGATATCCTTTTTTAAATGTACTGATTTTAAAAGTATTTTTTAAAAATAAACCTTAACTTCATGTTTCCCGTTAAAAAAGACATGCCGTTGCTTTTGCCTAAATTGAATTTCCTATTTTTCCTCCACATTCAATTTAGAAAAATGCAATCTCATTTTATCATTGAATTTCATCTAAAAATAAAATACAATCAACATATTTAAATTACAAACATGGCAGTCTTTTCCGTTATGCAAAGCCGCGTATATTGTAAATAAATCATCTGAAGAGCTACATTTTTTTTAATTTATAGAAAATTAACTGAATTGAATAAATTAGGTATCTTCTGTAAGATAAACATAAATATTTTTGATGTTTTTTAAATTACGAGCCAAACTCGCCATATGTTTTAGAAAAATTTATAATATTCTTGCATTTATGACATTTTTTTGACAGCAAAATGATTTTTTATGATGGAATCAAACTAAAAAAAATTACAGAAATTTTTAGTGGTGGCACATTTGGTTTTTTTAGATTTTTTTGAAAACCTAAAATTTCAAAAAAAGTGATGATTAGATTTTTAGGCGCTTTAATTTATTTTGAAAAGTTTGAAAATAAAAATAATGAATTTATTTATTAATTTGTAAACAATATAAATTATGCAAACAAACAAGGAAGAAATTTTCAGTAGAAAAATAATACATTTGAATCATTAAATCATTAATTACATAAAATTTTTGATGTGTAGTTTTTAATGAAGGATATATTCAAGTTATAAAATATATTTAAAAAACCTTTTTTGCATCCCTGAACAAAATTACTTTCAAAAAATGTTTAAAATTTTGAATCATGTAAAATAACCCTACTATATTAATCTCATCAACGACAACATCAAATCTGGCTCTTTTATCGAGAAAATTTTTAAATATCTCCCATTCAAATGGATGTGTTTCGTAAAAATTTCCAAATTTAATATTCAATTTTTTTTACATCATCAAAAACATTTTCACAGTTTTTACACAATTTTTCATTTACTATTTCAATAATACGCGATTTCAAAAAAAAAGCATTCTTTAGCCGTCCTCCAATAGCGTTTAAAAAACATTCAATCAAAATTATATCATTTGCGTTAAAAACACAATCGTAGTTTAATTTTCGATAATTCTCTTATTAAAATTCCTCAATCTAAAAAATTCGACTTTAAATACCACATAGAACTATCTCGTAAGTATGAAAATGAAAAAATGAAAAAATGAAAAAATATTGTAACTGAAAATGAAATGTCCTTGTAAGACGATTATATTATACGAAGTTTTAAAGGTAGTTTTGATAAAATTAGAAATGACTATAAAAATCTAAAACAATTGAAAAAAAATGATATAATTGATAAACTAAATCTAAATAAAAATATACAAAGAAAAAATATCAAAATTGAAAAATTGAAAAATATACTCGAGGAAAAATGTACTATTGTAAAAATACTTAATAAACATATTGGCGAAATAACGACTATATATAATATATATATATATATAATATCAGCTACCCCCTACAGTCGATAATAAATACTATATAAAAAAGTGGGTAGCTTATGCGACGTTTAATAATCAAAATACTACTGAGACGATAAAATTACCTAAAATTATGAATAGAAAAAGATATAAATATCATAAATCATAAATTTATTAACAAATTTATTTTTAAAAAACAGTATTTACTTTTGAGTTTGTTTCGATTTTTCATTTCTACAATTATATAAAAATTATTTCAAATATTAATATATAAAACATAAAATTTGTTTTTATTTATAAATTGATTAAAACTATTCAACTTTTATTTTCATACTCTGATGTTTCAGCTGGAGTTGTTTCAATCACGGGAGAATCTTTGGTTATTATTCCAACCACATTTACGTCTAGAATCTAGACACAAAATCTTGACGTGCCTGAGAAAACCAATTTCCCCCATGACAATCAGAATCGCTGAATTAATAATTATTTTTTAATTATTAAAAAAGTAAACAAAAAATATACAAATTTATAGAAAATTATTAAACTTTCTATTAACTGGTCACACCAACTTGTGACTAACTAATTGATATT
This sequence comes from Coelogynopora nodosa, assembly GCA_034780555.1. Lineage (NCBI taxonomy): Eukaryota > Metazoa > Platyhelminthes > Proseriata > Coelogynoporidae > Coelogynopora > Coelogynopora nodosa. Next base: position 11,946 of record JAUZND010000425.1, on the reverse strand, counting down.
AATTCAATTACATTTCTATTAAGGTTAATTAAAGCCCTACTTGAACTATTCATTAAAAGTTAAGTGTCACAGTTAATCACAATGGATTATAAAATGCATTTTTTTCACTTTTACAATCTCGAAAGGCCTTATTTTTTTGCAAATTATTAAAAACTATAATAAATATGTATTTGGGTCTGGGATTACGAATCTAGAACCCTTACAACTTGTTATAAGAGGTCAGTATTCCAACTAGGTTGCCAGGATCTTTCCAGAGGATCTCATCCATATAGATATAATATTTTATAGAATCTATATTAATTCTATAATACATTACAAAAACGGCGTTATACAACGAGATTCATGAGTCATCACGATTACTCGTACAAACGTTAGTTTAAATTTTAAATTTTAAATTTTAAATATTAACCAGAACTTTACAGTTACTGAAGTAACGCAGTAATAAATATAACACTTTTAGCAACAGGTAAATCCAACCGTGAAGTAATTTACGCAACGAGAAAACACTAGCCAACCAAAGTAACCAGCTTTGTAGAGGTGAATCTCCAGAATCTCTAGGATTCTACAAGATTTGAGCAAATTCGAGCTAATTTGTTGATTTCTTTCATAGTTGGAACAGTTGTCAAATTAATAATAGGTATTATTACTATTAGTTAGTTTACTGCTCAAGAAGTTTACAATTGCTGGTTGTGAATAATTTCTACATTTACTTTGTACATTTTGTATTTTTGTACTTGAATTTCCTACAATTTGTGCATTTTACTGGATTTTGCGTTCAAAGCTTTGAAAAAGTCGACAGTTATTTTGTCTACATTCCACATAAAATTAATTTATCAGGGTAGAGATTTCTTTTAAAATATTTATAAATAGCAAACCACATAAATTTGTTTATTTCCACAGACGGATTTTTTACTTGGCAAATTTTCTAATTTTTGGCTAAAATATATATAAAAAATATATATAAATATCCACTTGGTACTTCTCCAGAGTAATTATAATTTTATTTATTTTATATTTTATTAATAACGGAAAGTGGAATAGTTACTTAACGTGTGAATAATTTTACTGTTTATACATTACATAATAATTTATAAATAATATCAAATTTAATTATAAAAATTTAAATCATTTAGTATTTTACTGTCGTAAAGTTGCAAAAAGTTGGATCACGTTTTAGTTATGGAGGCCACAGGTATATAATTAAATTATTATTATATTATATTATATTATTTTATTTTATTTAATATTTAACATTTAATATTTATAACATTTTTATTTTTTAAGAAGCTAATCAATACAAACCGTGTAGTCTACAAAAAAACACCATTAGTACAGGAAATAAAAATATTGAAATTGATGATAAATGGATAAATAGCAACATTACTCTCAGTTTAAACAGTCAAATCTCTAAATCAAATATCTCTGGGAAAAATGAGAAGGAGAATGAATTGAAAAAATATCCCAGTTTGAAGAGTTTGAAAAACTATACAACAAAGGAGGTGAATAATCTTATGGACTCTAAGAAAATTTCTACTGACAATATTTATCAATTTAAAGAATTGAAAGATCCCACTACTGGTGTGAGGTACAAGGTGGGAAAACTGCTGGGAAAGGTATATATTTTTTCAAATTATTATATGGTAGTTTAGAATTATAATCATCAAATTTATGGTAATTTTTTTATTTAGGGCGGATTTGCTCGTTGTTTTGAAATTGTTCATCCCGGCACCAATGAAAAGTTTGCATGTAAAGTTATACACAGAAATACTATCAAGACGGATAATCAGCTATTAAAGGTTTATAAAAATATAATTTTTAAAATATCAAAATGTATCTTTTATGTCTATTTTTAAGAAGATATTTTGACTTGTTTTTTAACTTTTTAAAATAAGTATAAAATATATTTATGTAAAACTTGTCATTTTCCAAAAATTTTAATATAAAAATTTAGATCAAAAACGAAGTGTCTTTGCATAATTCCATGTGCCATCGTCACGTGGTCAGATTTCACAATTATTTCTCCGATGATAATTACGTTTATATTGTGCTCGAATTGTGTACAAAAAAGGTAGTCGATACGATAAATTACTCTATTTTTTTTAAAAATAATTTTAAAAATAATATTTGTAGTCATTAAACAACCTAATGCGATCAAAAGGACGATTAAGCGAATCAGAGGCTAAATATTACATCCGACAGATAATATCCGGTTGTAGATATATCCACGCCAATCTAGTTATCCACCGAGATTTAAAACTGGCAAACATGCTGCTAAATGAACAGATGCAGGTTAAAATTGCAGATTTCGGCTTAGCCACCAGAATGAAGTCGGAAAACGACGTTAAACTGTAATTTAATAAAATAATTGAAATGATTAGTAATATTAATTTAATATGTTAGATCTGTTTGTGGTACACCAAACTACATTGCTCCAGAATGTCTTTTAAAAAAAGGCCATACCACTAAAGCTGACGTATGGTCCATTGGTTGTATCTTATTCGCCTTATTGACAGGAAAACCACCCTTTGAAACACATTCATTACGAGAAACGTATCAACGAATTACTACCAACAAATACCATATTCCGTCGTACATTTCTTCTAAATGCGCCAATCTAATAAAAAATCTTTTGAACCCTAATCAAAACAGTAGACCTTCTTTAGAGGATGCTTTGAATGACCCATTTTTTACCAATGTTAGAAATGTGAGAGACATTTTTTCAACATTTGAGAGAGAAAAGCCAGTCAGCCAAGACGCGGCCAAAGTACACAGGAGGTAACATTTTATAAAATTATAAAATATAATAATAATATTAGAATAATATTATAATAATTTATTATTAGAATGAGCACCGAATCTGGATTTGCGTCCATCTCAGAAAGCAACAAAAGCAGTTTCAATTCCAATCAAGTAATTAAATTAATTAATATTCTTATATATATTTTACTTTTTTTTAGAAAAATAACACCAAAAGCAAATCAACAGATAACATGAACAACTTTTGTAAATTGGACAATATGAACGTCAGAAACTCTAAAACCCCTAGTATAGGTTCAAATAGAGATACTAGTAATCTTACTGCTGGAGAATATGAGAATATAAAGGGTACATATATAAAGGATGAATATTGTCAAGTAAACGCCAATTTACAGGTATTGAATAACCAGCTAGAACAATTGTTTAAGAGCATTCAGTATAATGAAGACGAGAATAAAAACAATGTTAAAATTCCCAGTCTGTTTTACATTTCAAAGTGGGTGGATTATTCCAATAGGTACGGATTTGGATATGAACTTAATGATGGTTCTATGGGAGTTTATTTTAATGATGATACTTCAGTTTTAAAAACTACCACAGAGTAATTTTTTTGAAATATAATTATGAAAAATACAATTTTTTATCTATAAAATGTAGTATACTGTATTTAAGATTTATAAAATAAAATAAATTTTAAATAATGAAATGAGTAACAGTTGGATTTAAATTACTGTAAATTGTTTTCTTCGGAAAAAAACAAAAGAAAAAAGAAAAAATTAAAAAATGAACAATTTTTTTCAAAATAAAATTAAATTTACCAATAATCCTAATTTATAAATTACATCTCTTTAGATCAGAAGATGATGCATACTTTTACAAGTCCTTTACCGACATTTCAAACCCCCTTAATAAAAAATTCTTTATTCGCCCTCTCGCCTCCAAAGACACAATCAACAACCTTTCTAAAGTCAAAATTGTCAATTATTTCAAAAAATACATGCAAGAAAATTTAATGTCTGAACACGAAAAGCTCAATCTCTCTTATAAATCTACCCAATTATTCAACACTTTAGAGTATAAACTGTACGAAAAACTAATAATATCTCTAAATCTCAAACTTCCTCCAGGTTCACCTGTTTGGTTGGAATATTGGAAAAGAACAGAGGAATTTATAATTTTTTTCTTGTCAGACAAAACTGTGCAAATTAATTTTTTCAGCGACCATACAAAAATAATAATGAGGCCCAAATTGAACGACGAATACATCATTCTTTTCATAGACAGATCCTTAAAAGGCGTGAAACCGTACATTAGTACTTATAGTTTAAGAAGATTGAAATATATGGGGTGTCCAAAATTCCTTGCCAATCGTCTGAATCGTGTAAAAACTTTCATCAGTAATAGACTCGCATTGGCTGACGATGACGTTTGAAGATAAAATAAAAAATGAGAAATCTATGACATTTATTTTGTTTCATTATTAATTAATTAATTAAAATTTATTATTTCAAGTTATTTTTTAAGGCAGTAAGTTGGTTAATGGCAAATTTTTCAATGTCTTTTTTTGAACAATTAGGATTTGCTTTGATGAAATGTACAATTTTATAAATGCACAAAAGCTGAAAATTAAAAAAATAAAAAATTTTAAAAAATGAAAATTTTAAAAAATGAAAATTTTAAACTTGTAATTGCTTCGCATCATCTTTAACTACTAAATCATATCCCTCTTTTACCAATAAAAGACGCGACAAAAACTTTAAAGTTTTGTTTGAGTCATTTGCTGAACAAGAAATTAACATGAGCTAAACTTTAAATTAAAATTATTTTATGAAACAATTTATCACGAAATGTACCTTTTGGACTACATTTCCATAATTATCCATTGAAAAAGAAATTTCTATAAATTATACTCGATGTTTAAAAAAAATTCACAAAATTGTAAATAATACCAATAATTATGTAGTTAGTTACTGTTACTAATGAATATTGGTGTCAGAATCTAAGTTAGATTCTAAGATCGATATTTTATACTGTTCTGGAAAGGTAAAATTTTAAAAATTTTAATTTAATATAAATGTTAGAGCTCAATTTTAATTTCCTTTTCCTCTCGTTTTCTGTGTTGCATCTTTTTTGATTGGATTTTTACCTTTTCCATTTTTTTGGGATCAACTCTATTATTCAATGACTTCCAAAACATTCTTTGTACCTTTACAACTCTGTTTACAGTTAAAATGGCTCTAATAATAAAAAATATTAAATTTTAAAAAATTTTAAAATATGTTAAACTGTTTTACTGATTTTTCATGGGATATTCTAATTTTAAAGGTGACAGAGGTTTTCCCATTAAAGCATTCAGGCAGGATTTTGTTGACTTGAACACAGTTTCTATATTATAACCACCCTAAAGAATATTTTTATTTTAATTAAATATTAGTCTCAAATAAATGTACAAAATGTTACTTCAAGAGCCATTATGACCCTTCTGTTTGAAAGACTTGTCAAGTGATGTGTCATGTGACCAAAGCACGAATAATCAACGTTATATCCACCCTAAAATAAAATAGTATAAGCTAATGATAAGTATAATGAATATTACAAATTATAAAACCAATTTTTTAAATTTTTATTACCAGTGGATCCCTTCTACCCGCATCAAAGCCACATGAAATAAATATCAATTCTGGATCAAACTAAAATTAATTGATTGTAAATTTAATTTATAAAATATTTATAATAAATGAATATTATATAATTTTTAAAAATAAAAAATACACACCTCATATGCTACTGGAAGTATTACACTCATAAAGGCATGCATGTATTCTGTTGATCCCATAGTTTGCTATTAATAATATTTTAATAATATAATTATATTATTTTAAATTTTAAATTAATTTAAATTAATGTACAAGATTAAAAGGAATGTTTATATTAAAATTTTGTCCAGAATTTTCACCAACGTATCGGTAATCTGATTTTGCGCCTTTGTGGGGGTAGAATTTTCCATTTTCAAACCGATGAATGGAAACAAAAAGAACACTTAAAAATTGTAAATAATTAATTGATAAATATTTATAATATTTAAATAATTTTTAAGGAAAAAAAGTCAGTACTTTGGATCATTTTTAAATATTTCCTGAGTTCCATCACCATGATGAATATCCCAATCGACAATCAAAACTTTTTTTACTTTATATTCGCTTTGAGCATGTCTTACAGCCAGAGCAACGTTATTTAAAATACAAAAGCCCTCTGCTTCAGCACAACATGAATGATGACCTGGAGGGCGAACTAAAGCAAATCCATTATCAACTTTATTATTTAAAACAGCGTCCACGAGAGTCAAAAGTAAACCAGCAGCAATTCTAGCACAGTAAAAAGAATCCTAAAATTAGAAAAAAATATTTTAAAATTTGAACAATTTAAATTAAAACCCTATTTAAATAAATCGAGTCGTATTCTTCTGCAGCGTACAAAATTTCTTCTTCAGATTTTTTAGACAACTCGGACAAAATTTTAATGTATTCGCGTCTATTTTAAATAACCAATTAAAATAATATTTTTTTCAAGTAAAAGTGTTATTAAATATTAATCAAATAAATAATGCAAATTATCTTTTGTATAATATATCTTTACAAATAAAAAATAATTATACAAAAATCCTGATGATACATTAAATGAATAAAAAAATTAGAATATATACTTTTAAGTTATTATGAGGGCAATATTACGTTAAAAAAACAATTTTTTGAAAAATGTGTATCCTTCAAATTTGAAATTTGTGATTATGTTACAGGATTAATCATAACTTCCAAACCTTTTCACATAACTTATTTGTTCTATCATAAAAATGAGTCACCATATTTTAATTAGTAAATTTTTGTCGTTTTATTATTTGATTATATGGTCGTTTTTTTAAGTGAAAAAAATTAATTGGTTTTAAAAATGTCAAAGAAATTTAACACAGGTTAAAGGTAAAAACTAATTATTGTTTCTCCGCTATAATTTATACATTTGAAAAAATATAAAAATAAAAAAATAAAATTTTACTTGTCAAATAAAAAAAAATTTAAAATAAAAAAACAAACTCGTGTACGCGATACATTTCTTCGTCAGAAATTAATCGCACTTCAGTCATTATGTCACAATCATCCAAACACCCATCATCATTCAGCATGGAATAAACTAAAGTTGTTCGATCCGGATTCTCTGGGTGCTTGCTAGAATTATTTTTTAAAATAAACTTTACACAATATTTTTAATTACTCCAAAGAATCAGAATCTCTGTGAAAATCTGTCTCCTCTGAATAAACAAATCCAGTTTTTTTAACGGTTGACATTTTTATTTGTAAAATCAAAAATTAATATTTAAACAAATTTTAAAATAAGATTGAAATAATTATAAATCATCACTATAGTTATCGGATTCTGATAATTTTGGTCTTTTGTTTTTTTGTTTTGGGTTTTTATTGATAAAACGTTCCAAAACACGTTGTGAGGTAAAATCACATTCTACATCTCCAGTATAATCAACAGATTCTCCCTAAAGGTACAATTAAAATTAATTTATACCAATTTTGAATCATACATTTATTTTATATTAATTTTTACCTGATGAAAACAGTTTAAAAAAATTGCAAAACTTTTATTGTAGTGCCTTTTCAATAACGTGGTTTCCCAGGGTAAATTAGATATGCATTTCTGGTACTGGTCATATTTCGACTCTTCTTTTGTATCTAATGGACAAATATAAATTTCTCTATTTTTTTATTTAAAAAAAAATTACCTTCTTCCTTATCAAATTTGGACATGTCAACCAATTGAAGCATTTCCATTGGTTTAGGAAAAACTTCAGTCAACATATTTTTCATCTAAAAATTATTTTAAAATAAAAAATATTAAAAATTACTTGAATCTGAAACAACACGACAAAACATGCGTAATTTGATGGTAAATAAAGTAAACTGTGGTACATCTTTCGTGCGAGTCGCTAAATATAATTAATCACGTTTTTTATATATAAAATTAAAAAACCTTTTGTCTGATAATGTTATCATCATTCGCAATTAAACGATACGAAACACTCAATAAAAGTTTCACGTTTTCTTGTTTAATGTACGATCCTGGAATATCAAATTTCTTGTACGTAAAAGTAAACAAACGAGGCGAGAAGAAACTCCTAAAAAAATATCACAATTAATTATAGTTTTTTTACTGCTTCTTGTTCATTGCAGAAAGGAAATATAATGCATGCAAAGAAGCGTCGAGATTGTAGTTTTGTGAGCAAATTTTGTAAATTATATGAAGTTTTGTTTTGAAAAGGTCGTGTATATTTTCTAAAAAAAATATTAATTAATTTTAAATTTAAAACAAACTCATATTAGCCGGTTCTGTAATCTGTTTGTATATGTAGCTAATGGCTTCGAAAAAAAGGGACATGGTTTCACATCCAGAATCTTTAAAAGCAATCTGAAATTGAAATTTTAATAACAATATTTTAAAATTATTTTTGATAGTTAAAAAAAATAAATTACATCCAATACTGTTACAAGATTTATTATACATTGTTGTTTGGCTTCATCCTTGACATTTTCCAATTTTAAGCGAATGAGAGTATTTAAAACGCGTTTTCTGTAAAAATAATAGTTTTTAAAATAAAATTATTTTAATAAAATTTACCTCGTGTGTGTTTTAGTTTTAGATGCAATTAACATACGAATCAAAGATTGAAATAATATATCTTGACAGTTTTCATTAGACTCAACTAAAAATAATTTAAAATAAAAATAAAATTATATACCAAATTTATTCAACAAATAGGAAGCTTTTGAAGATATTTTGGAATTTGGATCGTTGAATTTGTCCAATATAATTGAAAATATATTCTATCAAAATTTTCACATTACAAATTGTATAATAAATGGGGAAAAATTTACCTGTTCAAGTTCCGGAGATGAAGATAAAAGTTTATACATGTAATCTGAAAAAATGATAAATTTTTTTAAAAAATTTGTAAAATAAAAATACATATTATTTTGTCCTTCACTTTTATGTCATTATGTTTAGAATAATCCTGGAAAATATTTAAAATTTTAAAATATTATAAAATAATTTTTATATATTACTCTCAGACGATTAATAAATTGAAGATACAGCCGCTTGTACTCAGACTCTACGTAAATTTGTATAATCTGGGATTTACAAACGTTGGTAGATTTAAAATTTTTCAAAGTTAGTGGATTCTAAAAAAAGTTTTAAAATTTATAAAATACAGTATTTTAAATACTGCAATTACCTCATGGAAAAAAACAAGACATCGATCCGTTGGTAGAGGCATAATGCGCGTAAAAAACTCGAAAATAACATCTAGAATATAAAAATTTATAAATAAAAAAGTTACTTTTTACCCAAAATCATCACATCATTTCTCCTATTATTTGTACTGCCCATTTTTAACAAAGTTTCCAAAGCCCAAATGTTGAAAACACAGGAATGTTTCAGGAAAAACGTGAGAGCTCCAATTTTATCATTGTAAGTTCCAATGTTTGTTAATTTTTCATTTAGGTGAAAAACGCCGTTAGAATTTTCTAAAAAAATGTAAATAATTTTTTTTTAAATTTCCCACAATTACACACCTTTCTTGTAAATTTGTCGCGAATTTTGATAAAACGTTTTCATAAAATGGACAATTTTTTCTCGAGTCACGTTATTCTAAAAATAAATTAAAATTAAAAATATTACATCAATTTACCATTATTAAACCGCCTTTTTCATCATTTCCATTCTCCATATACTCCCAGTCCATGCTATTTTCAAATTTACTAGTCATTTTAAATTAAATTTCAAAATTTAAAGTCACTGAAAGAGCGATATTTAATTGTTGTCAAGGAATGTTTACAATTCCTGAATAAACAAAGTTTAGTTTAATGTAAAATTTTTGTAAAAAATTAACAATTTTGCTAATAAAATTGATCGTTTTGTCAAAACTTTGGATTATCTTTTTTGAAAATTTACTATAATGGTTTTTTGGAGAAATTCAAATCATAAAAATGTTTCTCAAGCTCAAATCGACGAATATTCGAGAAAAATTGTCCAAGTTGAGAAAATGGAGGAGGAAATGGATACCTACCATACACTATGTAACTCAAAATACCCTCCGATGCAACTTGAAAGCTTTACCACAGAGGTTAACAGGATAGCTAATCAAATGACAAACCAACAGAGAAAAGAGAGAATGGAATATAAAAAGTTTTCATCCCTCGATTCTAGCGAACCACTCTTTATTCGTCAGTTATTTCCCAGAAACGTCTTTCTACGAGCCTGGGATATGCCGTGGAGGTTTTTGTCCAATTATGCCATCAAACCGTTTGTCGTAATTTAAATAATAATATTTTACTCATCAATTTTTCCAAGGGGTACAAACGGGCCAATAAAGCTTACTACACTTTACCACTAATTTTTGTCGGATATGTTAGTGTCTTATTGTTGTGGCATCGAGTTAGATATCATGATAGGGTAAATAATTTACCGTACTGACACTTTTGAAATAATATTGAGTAATTTTATTGAATAGAAATGGCACTCCATTAGAGGTAGCTCCGTTGCCAGATCAAGAACCCCTCATTTTCCAGTATTAATTAGTGTTTAATTAACTGAATATTACATTAGGGTGATGAAAACTACCCTCACGTTGTCGAAAAAACTGCCAATGATTTTTATGACCATGGATTCAAAGAAAGAAATTGTTTATTGGATTTTAAAGGGTATTAAAAAATTAATATTTATGTACAGTTTAAATTCATTACGCCAATTGAGTAGCTGTAATATGTTCTTGTATAAACTCTCTCTTTGGGTATATTATTCGACTAAAACAATCAAAAACGCTAAAAAATAAAAATATTTTTTTTAAGTAAAATTTTAAATACTTTTCTGTTGGTAATGGCTCAGATGTAAAATATTGATGTAATTGACCTTCATCAGCAGTAATACGTTTATTAGGATCAAGAATTAGTAATTTTGAAAGCTGAATGGTTTAATTTAATTTATTTTTTATCAATTGTTTTTTTAATTACGAGGTCCAGTTGAAACGTGTCATGGACAATATTATATCGATCCAAATAAGCTGATAAATTGGAAGAACCATAACTAAATATATAATTATTTATTTATTAATTAAAATATACTTTTGAAGTGTCAACTTTTCGCACATTTGAAGATATTCTGGCATGATGGATAAGTTGTCCCAATCTAGATATAATATATTACTTTAAAAATTAAATTTGTAATTGAAATTACGAGTTGGCAATCCCATGATTGTAAAAATACGATCCAATTGTTCATGGTGGAAAGCATTGCTTTTATGGTCGTCTACTTTACTATGAAATATGGGATCTGTCGTTAATAATTCTGAAAAAATGCATCCTATTGCCCACATGTCTAAAAATTCATAGTTTTTATAATTTCCTGTTATTTATTTACCTATGGCCATTGTATAGTGCCTGGAACCCAACAATAGCTCTGGTGCACGATACCAAAATGTAACTACAATGGGGTCGATTTCAACTAAAGGTCTCAAAGGTGTATGAATTATTCGAGCAAATCCCATATCGCCTAGAATAATATATAAAATTTAAATAATTAACAAAAAAGTAGAAGATTTAGAAAATAATTAGTATTATTGAAGAGATTTTGGATATACTCATTTAACAGTGAATAACAGCGAAAATATTGTAGATCCTGTAACAAGACAAGACAAACAAAATTGAAAGTCTTTGGTATATATATAAAGTTAATAATATAATATAGATATATAAGTTGTAATAAAAGAATTTTTAAGTAATGTTAGGTCCTCTAGTTATAAAGAAGACATATATGCCCTTTTGTAAGGATATAACGCCATGGGGTGTAATTACAGTCCAAAGATGCACAACATGCTAAGTCATCATGACCTTTACCCAAATACCCGCAACTACAGTGACAACATGGTGACAAATTCCACGCCACATTTTCCGCGTTCGAATCGCGTTACAAAGGAAAGAACATAAAATAATAAAATAGTTTTTTTTGAAATTTATACTACAATTAAGAAAGGTGACACCACAGGCTAGCATTGATAAATCTAATATATAAAATTCTAGGCCTATTTTTGTCTGTGTGTGTGTGTGTGTGTGTGAATGTGACCAATTTTCT
>JAUZND010000424.1:0-14151 GCA_034780555.1 Coelogynopora nodosa | reverse complement strand
GTCCCCCCCCCCCCCCCCCCCCCACCCAGCAGCCAGTCTCGACCGTCGACCACCACAGCAACCTGTGACTCGAGTGACTCCCGGGAACTGTCCACTTCGGTGGCGACAGCACCGGCCGCCCCACCAGGCGGCGGCAGCCACCAGAGGAAGCGGGCCAGTACCGAGCACGCCCACTGCTGCCACACCACCGATGAACAGTTCTTCTCCGACATGTCGGACGGTCCTGTCCCGCCCTACGTGGACCCGACTCCCGGGGCGCTCTTCTCCGGTTCCGGTGGTGGGAGTAGGCTGTCATCCACGATGAGAATTTCGCGCTCGTCCTCCCTGGATCCCTCCTCGTCGCTGCAGAGGCGTCAGTCGGTGTGAGCGAACTCTTCTTTTGTTTTTTCAGTTATTGTTTTGGTGTCTGCATTTTCGGGAGGACAGAAATTAGAGCGGAATCTGCGTAACTTCGAAAAGGCATACCATGGAAAATATCATACCGTTGTAATTTCATAACATCTTGAACCTCTAATAAACATAACATAAATTCAAACTTGTGTATAGGAATCTAATCAAAATACTAGCAGAGCATCGAATGCTACGGGGACATTACTAAAATATTACTGGCTTCTATAATTACACATTTTCTATGTTATATAGATTCTGTGTTATACAATTTATTTTTGAAAATCAATATTTTGTAAAGTTATATCAATTTTCGCAATGATAATGTTGTATTATAGGTCGGAGATTTGATATTATGAAAATTCTACGTTTACCAACTTCAACTATGTTGCTTCTCGGTGTATTTCGAGAATTTCCCATACATCTCTCAATCTTAATGATAAAGGTAATTTCATAATAATATTACATACGAAATGGATTTCGAAATTGTTACCAATATTTCAAATATAAAGTGAATTTTGACTTCACTGCTACCAACCAATGCGACTAAATTTTCATAAAATGTACAAAAAAGACTCAATTGGAAGTAAACATTTTACACTATACACGATGAAATAAAATGTCAGCAATAACTGTTACCCTAACCGTTTTACCGTTAGCACACTTTGACTCAATGTTTTGACTTTGTTATGATGAATATTATTTTGTAATAGATAATGAACCTTATATATATATTTCAAAGTAAAACCTCCTCATCCAAGGTACAATATACATAAAATGAATTTAGATGTTAACAAGTATTTAAGAAACTGCGCAGCTGGAGTACAGATCACTGTTTGAGAGATTACGTGATAATGTGGATGGATGAAATAATCAATAATAGCTGCTCTTAATATGTGCGTAATGTAGCAGCGTAATATGTATAACAAATATAGTATCAATGTAAGTATCAATAATCATATGAATACATTATAAAGTATACAATTAAACAAAAAATTACTAATTTTATTTATTTAATTAAAAATATTCTTCCAACAACCACATGAACAGACACTAATATACTGTCAATTTATATCATTCAATTAGTATTATTTTAATATATACAATATATTTTTATTAATTAATATATTTGCACAATATTTATATAACAAGGATGTATAAGTAGGGGTGGTTGTGCACAGAACGAATATCATGAAAGGTTGAATTGTCGAAAAGCGTAAACTGAGACCTTAAAAGATGAGGCCAGAGTGCTGGTGTGTTTCCGTTTGGTTATTAAAAGCAGGTAGGCTAGTATTGTCTTGATGAACATGGCTTCCCGGGAATAGAGATCCACTATGTTCCTGTCTGCGTTGGTGAAAGAGAAATTAATCCGGCACCTTTCGTCGATACTTCGTACCATCAAATCACAAGACTCGCCATGGGGATCAGTATTTACGATATTCTCGCGATTGTGTTTATGGATTCTATCAAGAAATCTGACGCAATTGACGCAATCGAACTTATTTTCCACGCATTCAGCCTACAACACGACAACATACGCTGCTAGATAGAATACTAAGGCTGAGACGGAAGCGTATGCCTTTTCGATTTTCGTATTCGCATCATGAACGATGGCATGGAAGAATTATTTTGTTTCTTCAAAAAACCAGCCCGAAAAATATTTGTGTCCATAACGATTCCGCTTTGCCATACTCTATGAAATGCATCGTCATACCGAACGAGTTTGACCGCATAACACACAAATGTACAAATTCCGAAGACGCTACAGGACAAGTAAGCATCTCCAACGATTCCCCAAGAGGCATGGGATACAATACTACAGCCATCTACATGTATACTCTATGCACAACCGACGCCGCGACCGTCAGTATGAGTTTTCGATTTTCGACATTTTAACCTTTCATGATATTCACTATGTGCATCTCCATTTGTACTTACCGCTCTAAGTATAATATAAAAAGTGCAATTATATTTGATTTCTATGTATTTATTATTTGTACCTATATTTACATTGTATACTGGTGTCTCTTTTCGTGTGGTTTTATGGGGAATATTATTTTAATTAAATAAATTTATTTTAATTTTATTATCGTTTTGTTTTATACTTTATTCATACGATTATTGATACTTTTATTGATTTCCGTGTACTTTTATCTGTATATTGATATTATATTTGTTATACATATTACTTATCTATAATACGTATATAAGGACAGCTATTATTGATTATTCCACCCACCTTATTACGTAATCTCCCAGCTACGCAGTTTCTTAAATACTTGTAAACATTTTTAATTATTTTTAAATTTTTTATTCTAATTATATTAATTTAGACAAGATCACCATCTTTTACTTAGTATTCATTTACTAATTTAATGCTTCAAAAGAACCTATAGTTATGTAATATTATTTATAACTAACTGGTTAGAGAATTCCAATTTTCAAAGCCTACTAGTCTTGGCGTATAGATTCTGAAAATCATTTAAATCCGATAAACAGTTGGTTTACCATAATATGTTATCTAACGATTCTAATTTCATTTAATCTTCTGGTTAGAGTAGACTAATACGAAAATAATACACATATGTAAAAGAGATATTTATCGTTTACGGTTAGATGAATTACATATTATTATAATATATAGTTACTTGTATTATGTTTCTTTTATCACTTATATTATTTTTCACACTGTAATAATAATCTTCGTTTACGCTTCAATGCTATACTTAAAATTATTGTTACACTAGACAGAATATTTTATCTATTCTCAATATCAAGCTATATCAATTTAAAGTTTTACTATTAGTTTAATTTGTTAATTTTTCTGACGCTAAATGTCTTAAACTTTTATCTAAAAGCTACTATTACAATAATAAACTGCATTTAATAAAGATCGTATTTTCCTATTTGTTTGGATGCTTTTGCATATTATATAATTATCGCAATTCATGTTTGTTTTTCTTTGCACAATGATTATATAAATGTAATGTTGGAATACTTTAACTATGCTTTTGAGTTAATTAAGGTGAAAGTTTATTGAACAATATCGTTCGTTCTATAACATCATTTATGACGTAATATCAAACAAGTTAAAATTACATTTTTTCAGAAAGTGGCCTACCTGGAAGTATATAAAGTTTATGAAGTATTGCTATATCAGATATAAGTACATACAACATTCTTGGAATATCTAAATAAAATAGCATCCAATAATGCATGACGTATACCTATTAATAATAACTTTCATAAATTCATGGATTATAATTATTATGTTACTATTATTATTATAAATGACTGTTTTTTTGAAAATATTTTCACATCCTTATAGTTTGTCATGATTTATTTATAATAATACAATGAGTATGAGTACTTTATTTGAACATGAATAAATATAAATTATATTTACCTTGCTTACTTTAATTGTGCTTAAATATAGTTATTTGTTTTCTATTTCACTCAATTCTAATTGGAAGATATTGTCCTTAATATTACTAGTAGGTCCATTTATACAACAATCAATATAATTACACACAATAATAGCAGTAAATATCATTGACAGGAGAATATAGTACCTAAATATAAGCAGCAAATTATTAGTCTCAAAATAATTTCTACATTCATCATCAAAATAAGCTTCAACAAGGTTCATTCATACGCTTTTTTTAGAATTTCTTTACAGACATTTTCCAAACGATTAATTCTTTTTAACAACAGCTGACATTACAAGAAAAGTATAAGCAACAAAATAAAAATATATACAGCTTGTATTATGTTTACAAAAATTCATTGACGATGTCAAAAAAATTGAGTGCAAGTGATCAAGAACATTCCTTATTTCGACTTTCATTTCATCAATGACAGAGGCTGAGAGGCACCAATTTTAAATTTCATATAAAAAATCACTTTAAAAAAACTCACAAATTCCAAACTTTTCCCAGAATATCCTAAACAATCCAAACTTTTTTCAGACTGGATTTTCCCCCAAAATTTTGACTTTTCCATACTTTCTATACGTATGAACATGGCGTTCTTTAAATTGACACTGTTTGTTTATCTTACATTTAGCTACTTGTTTTATTGCCGACCTTGAAAAATAGATTTTTATTCCTCCGGTTTTGAGTCACAACAGTTGTATATTTGTATATTTTAACTTTCCTGTGTGCTGAACTTTTTGTTAATACATCGTCTACATTTTCATTGGCTGTTCTCTTTCTTAATATTATTGATTTTCCCAACTTCATAGTATTTTACTTCTAATTTTTGCAATGTTTTTACTTCTGACCTTGAAAGAGTTACACTGTATCGAAATATTGGCAGTATAATTTTTTTCTCAATGTACATGAGCCTTGTGTTTTTATTTTATTAGTGTTAATTTATATATCTAAATAAAATGGGGGAAAGTCTTTGAATGTTATGCTTTGACAACAAAAATGGTATGTGTATTTAAAATAATTCACTTATATTGATGTTTCATTCCATTTTAGGTGTTCGGATCTTAAATTAATTGAACGAATTGAAAACATTGCATTATTTGGAAATCCGCTGATTCAAAAAGGTAATAGAGTAAATAATAACTATTCTTGACATTAAAATCTCATATTGCTGCTAAAAATATTTATAATTATTTTATTTTAGTTATTAATATATTATATTATGCTCTTCATGTTATGTTTTCATTTTTATCTGTAGAGTGGCTTGTCGCCTTTACTGCCCTACTTGATCAACTGCCCGACACCTGCATTTGTCTCCTAGCGACCGTTTTATCGCGTCGCAGATTGATTGTTCTGGGCTCGTCGAGTGAACAGACAAGTCAGGTTATCTCAGCAATTCGACTCTTCGTTCCAGATCAAAAAGCAAAGTAAGTACAAAAGTCATAAAAAGTTACAAACATGGTCTTTTTGCCACGTCGCTATAATAACTAACTAGTTTCAATCACAATATCAACTACAGCTAGAATGTTATAAATTAAAACAGCCATGATTGCATTCAATAGAATAATTCTATAATTTATAATATAATAAATATCAGTGCACGTTTGAGGGCCTGATGATCTTTAGGTTATTTTGTGTGACCAAAAACGCATTTTATTTTTACGCAATGTATATGCTGTGGTAATAAATGAAGAATATTATATTATTACCAGAGTAAGAAATAGATAGAGATAGGACTCTTATTGATTTCATATACATTGCGTTCTAAATTTTTGTCAATGAAAAATCGTTTTATTTTAATAAATGTAATGTAAATGGGTAACAACATAGTAGTGTTATTTTTTATTAAATTGATTTTAAGAGTTAATATATATATTTCTACGATTGTAACATGCGTAAGTTGTCTATAAAATATAATTTATTGCTTGCATATCAGTGAGCTATCAGTTTTTAAATCATTACTTTGCAAAAGCTTTCGGATAATAAGTTAGTAGTTTAAAAATAAAAGTTCTAGTTTAAAAATCATTGTAAACATAATAACCTAAATATTTTTACGTTGATGGGTAATTTATAGTATGCACTGAGTATATTATAATTCCGCCTTAACGTATTGCAATAAAGTACTATCTAACTAAAGGAAATATTTTTGTTCCATACATACGTATATTTATAGATACCTTTTTTTATTATTTATAACCAAAATGCTGAAGGGAAACGTTTTCACCACATCCTGCTGAATGTAAAAATATTCCCCTCAGCTGAGTGAAAGTAGCTGCGGGTAAAGTGCAGGCCTAAATATGGTCTATGGCTTAATATGATCTAAATGGCTTAAAATATGGTATTATGCATTACATAAGATCTATTAATACTATAGATAATTAATAATACGTTTGTTTGGTCACACTACGTGTTTATATATATATATATATGTTACACCACGTGCTTACTGACATTGAAAAATGTCCACTATTAAAAAAAAATAGTGATAACTTGAAAATACTATTTTTTAATGTTTGAATCATCTGAAATAAGTACTCCTTTTTGGTATACCCCCTCTTGGTGCAATTCCTGGATCCGCCCATGACTCGTGTAATTTTTTTCGATACTTGTTTTGAGACTTCATTAGTTAGTGTTGTGACTTAAATCCGAAGGAAAATCCGGAGGAATAAAACAAAATATTTTCAAGGTCGGCATAAAAACAAGTAGCTAAGTTAAACAAACAATGTCAATTTAAAGAATGTAATAATTACTTTAAATTATTTATAATTATTTTATTAGTTTATTTCAGAATTAATGTAAATGTTTACATATTTTGACCATTTTTATCGACATTCTAAAATCCCTTTTATTTGTTTTTATTAATTACTTTGATTATTTTCAAATTTATCTTGTTCATGTCAGCTACTATTGCACTGACGACCTTAAAAAATAGGTTTCATTTCTTTAGGATTTGTCCTCCTGGTTTAAGTTACAACCATTTTACCTCCTATCTTTTAGCGGAAAGATGTAAATAATCAAATTTTTGTTCAAATTTTTAGCAAAAAAGACAAAAAAAATTTAAAGTGCGTAACCAGTGAAAAGTGATTTATAAACAATGTTATACCATATGACTTTGACAATGACTCCGTTTGATTTCTTGATTTTATTTGGTCTTCACAACCCTAGAATATTAAATTTTTGAAATTCCTGTTTTATTATTTTTTAATATTTAGCCATGACTATGATAAACTAGAACCACAGGGTGTCCTAAATTATGATTTTTTTTAATAGGGTAAACAGATCTGCATAAGTAGGCGGCACAAATTAATTGGTAGAAAGTATTTATGTGATGAATGAAGGTTTCAGTTTTCCATAAAAGCTTATTAATACAAACACAATTTTTAAAATGTTTAGATAAAGCTTCGTTTTTGCTTATATTTTGAGTCATAATATATTTGGTCATCAAGCTCTATAGGATATTCTACTGAGTCTATAATACATTATTAATTCTGCAGATACTAAACATTTCAAAATAATGTTAGATTAATAAAATAACTTCGAAATAGATTTTGATTTGTTAACGACCAACAACCACATGTTTGTCTGTTCGAACACATTTAATGAGTGTAGGGTTAATGACCGATACATAAATGTCCTTATATTTAGTGATTGTCGAAATTGGTTTTTTTATATATTGTAAAACAAATTTAAAATGGTTTATTCTAGTATACGTAAGTGTTGTAATATAATATAATCTACTAATAATATATTAACACTTTAATTGTGAAATTATAATAACAATGACACTTATTTTTATATAGACTAGATGTCTCCTTAACTAATAAACCACATTGACTCCATTATATGTGTCAAAACACGAGACATGTAGTACTAATATTGTTATGCACTATTACAAAAAATGAAAAAGACAATATTGGTTTATAAATGTAAAACGGGATTTATATATCACTGGTAATGTGTACTTTAAGAAATTTTTAAAAATAGGTAATGTATAGTGTTCATCAAATTTAGACCAATATCCGATTGATTTTTGCTTTGTGAATATAGACGAGTATTATTTTTTATTAATCATAGTTTTATTAATTATTTATCATTTTCATTTTATTTAGTATTCACGCTTACAGATCTTTATTCAAGAACTCCAAACTCACCAACACTTTTTTGAACGTCTAGAATTTATAAATATTCTTTTGATTATTGATTATCAATTTATTTATTCAGAATTTTTAAATATATATTTTTGCCGTTATCGCTTATTTTGACTAACGGTTGATTATTGTTGAAGTATTAGTGTGATAAACATGGTTACTGATTTATCAATTTATTTTATCACAATGTGATGGTGTATTCTAACCAATATCATCATTTGATTAATGATTGGGATCTAAAAGGTATCAGTATGATTTCAAATTTCTACGCTATACAGGGTTCTTAGACGACCGAATTTAGAAAAAAAATTAATGAGATTTTTGAAAATGATAAAAATGCAATAAAATATTGAGTGATAAATACTTCATTTAAAAAAAATTATTACATAATAAATCAGATTTTTAATATGCATTCTTAACTTTAAAATACAGAAATTTTGAACGTGTAGCCATGGGTACCCATTTATATTGGATCCTATTCGGATTTGAAATTTTGAGGTCTGGCAACCCTGCGTTTCGATGTAAATTGTTTTATAGTAGTTGCATAAAAACAATTAAGAATATGTTACTTATAAAAAGTTATCTTGTGTGAGTCAACTTGACTCTCTTTAGGATCGATTTATTTGTTTTTCTTTTATAATATATTTTATTTCTGACATTTTTGTAAATTTTATTACTTATACACGTCTTGTACTAATATTTGACTAAAATTAGCTAATGTTAATTATTTTAATTTTTTAAGTTTCAAAATCGTGTGCAGTTTTTTTATTATTGACACATTAGTAACCTCCTTTGATTTTATTCCGTATACTAAATAAATTTAGAACAATATACTACTTCATTTATTGACCTCTCACTCACATTAGTATTATGTATTTGTAGTTTGATATACCCGTATCTATACACGATACTCGATCATGAAATAATAATGGTATTAAAAACAGTTATTGACCTTTTGCACTTATAACACCTTATAAATAAAATAGATAATTGATTAAAACAAATTAGTTTCATACTACATGCTCGAAGGTTGCATTGCTCGAAATCGTATTGCGTTATAAAATTATTGTTTTAAAAATCGATAATTTTTATTTCAATAAATTTACGCTAAAATATAACACTTGAAATAGCAAACTTATTAAAATTAAACAATTAAAGTTTAAAAATTGTGATTAATATAATATCGTTCTTCTGTGCTACATGTTTAGCTAAAAAGGGTAAAAATCCCATTTTGTTTTATCAAAATTTACATTTCATTGAGTTGATTTATATATTATCGAAAATAATTTTTTCGGTTTCATTTTACTAATAAATAATAATGTGGGTTTGTATCAATGACGTTGAACATTTACCTAATAATATATTATTATTTTTTTGGGTTTTTAATTTTTTGTTAAAATCCGTTCCATATATTATAATCAAATTGATGAAGAAAGAGTTTTGTTAAATATCTTTCAGTCTAAATTTAAATGTAATTATCTTCCCAAAAATTAAATTTTTATTATAAATTTCCTCATTTCGTTATTGAATCCACGTATAAAACATGTTTATAAAGTTTAAAAATTCACATCAAGGTTTAGTTGATATGGTGTAATAAATATTACTTTAATCAAATTAGCGCATTTTTATTATAAAATGACATTAATTAAAGTTTATATTCTCGCCAGTTGTATCAATATATCAAAAATGTATAAAATTAATTTATTCTGAAATATTTATGAAGTTGTTGACGCTACGTGATGAATTTGTTTTATGTTGAAAATTCAATGATGCTATTATATTAAAATTAATAAGTTGAATACTGCCGATTACAAATGAATGTGTAATTGTTACCCCCCTTGACTGTTCTACAATATTTTTTAGTTTGGTCCTTCTACTGTTATTTATGATCGACTGAAACATCCATGTTTCATTTTGGCATTTTCAATTTTGTCAATATGTTTTATATTTTTCACTACATTAAATTTCATTCACATAATTTAAAAAACTACAAAACACAAACATGAGTTGTCGAGACAAATGCTCTAACACATTTTATATTAGTAGAAATCCAAATATTATCTGTTCTCTAAAAGTACAGAAGTAAATGTTATTTTTATTGATATGTTATTTATTATATAAGAATTTGTCTTGTGTTTGACGCCATATTATATTAATAAAGAATAAAAACGTTTACTACAAATGTACAATTTTTGCCTTACTGTTTAAAAAGCAACTTTTAATATATCTTTATTTTTTAATTAAAATTACAAATCTATACATTTTTGACGAAACATAATATCCACTACTACGATTTGCAAATGTGTAATTAGTCGTAGACAAGGTCCTGTTTTTCAACAAATCATTATTTTATGTTTCAGAGTCGATCCATGGCGGAAATCGTTCGTCGATTTTGTTGACGTCTTACCTTTTTGCATTGTTGGTATTCGCAAATCTGAAAAAACGATTCCTCGTAATCTGAAGGTATATACTTTAGTTTTAGATGTGCACGTTTTGGATAAACAATTTATTTACTTGTATAATGTACAGAAGATTTCTACTAGTTTTTAATTTTTTAAATTAAAATTTTTCTTTATGTTTCGATAACGAAACTAACAATTACTATAATATAAACATGACGATGACATGTAATCTATAGTCAAAAAGAGTGATATATAACGAAAAACGTGTTCATTGTTTGGTAGCAAGTGTCGTTCTCTTAATGGAGGATTAGCATCAAATCGTTCTCTTAATTTGCTTTTCAAACTTCTGATGGCAGCAATACTATTATCGTTATTGTGATACCAGGCGGCTGCTAAAATTCGATATTCAATAGTATACTCGCTGCTGTCTGGCATTTTTCAGTAGAAAGTAAAGTAAGGCCAATTTGTAATTATTAAATTTTAAAATTCTAATCTATGCATATACACCCTAGATAGCTGTTTTCTCTATGTCCAATAAGAGTCGGATATCATAATTTGAATATCATATGAATTATCAACGTCTTTATAGATGTTGTTAATATATTAATTTCATAAAATTGATTTTTCTCAATGTCGTAGGAAATTTTGGAACACCCTGTATTAAAAAGGAACACTCTATTGTACCAACCCAAGGGGTACCGTGGTACATTGTACATTGGATCCCTAGCAACAAATTATTAATATGATTAGGTCCCTATAGCAACTGTCCTAATTAGCAACAATTGTTACTTCATTCTATATAAAAGGAACACTACTCCATGCATTGTACTAAAGGGGTAGGCCTACCGCGGTACTTAGGTACATTGGATCCCTAGCAACGAATTTTTATTTATTATTAGGTACCTAGCAACTGTCCTTATCAACAATATATGGTATCAACAGAGAATGGGTAATGCTAAACTTTTTTTTAATTAAAAATATTTCATTTTAGGCATGTTTTACTAAATTAAAAGGAACTTGGAACATGTACATATAGCAACAAAAGAAAGAAATCATATATAGGTATGATATTTGGTAAGCACCTAGCAACAGGGTATAGCCTACTGAGTAAGTTAACATATTGAAATATCAGATTAAAATTCCATTTTATTCCTCTAGTAACGGTATGTTTACCTGTATACAAATTCGATATAGATTTATTTATATTTTTATTATTTGTAAATTATACATCTATATACGGGTCAAAGAAATGTTTATGGTATCCAAGGTAAATATATCAGTTAATGGATACTGTGGAACTGCAAAGGTAACATAGTAACACAATTTTGGAACATCTACTTTATAGAGGAAGAATTGTATGTATAATTAATTCAATTTTTTTATATTTGATTTATTATATTCCAATAATGTCATAAATAATGTTAAAAAATATTTTTTATTATTATGGTTAAACCAGGGTAATATTACGGTTCCAATGGAACATGTAAAGGAACTCATCCGTAGTCAATAGTAAAGGTCCAATTTATAAAATTTATTTTGCTATGTAATATTTATATAACCTTTTTATGGGTAACAGAAGTAGTATAGGAAGAGTCGATTCGACCACACTTATAAATAGATTTATGAGTCATGGCTAAAAATAGATCATGACTCATCCCACCCCCGAATTTCGAATTTTCGCGCCAAATTTTTTTTCAGCCAATCAGAATTGAGTATTTGTTTTTGGTTACTATGGATTATTCCTATTGGCCGATTTAAACAAGGTCAAGGTCGTTTCTGATTAATTCAAGGTCACTGAGTTCGATTTTCCTACTTACGAATTGATCAGATGCACCCTTGTTGTATATAATCAATCGATCAAGTACATTTTATTGATTTTTTCCAATATTCTGTTCTAAAGCCATTCAATGTTCGATCATGCTAATTTAAACGACTATCCCCACTAAGTCAAGTATAGGGAATGTGATAGTAATCATTTCAAATTGATCAGAGGTACCCTAATGGTAGCATAAACATAACATAAACTCGGGTTTGGCGGTTGCGAAGGAAGCCCGCACACCAGCGGACGAACTGCTCCGGTAGCCCGATCTGGAGAAGGTGGTCGAGTAGCTCAGCTCGCCACATGCGGTCGTAAGCCCTTGAGTAGTACAGGAGTACCAGACGTATGGTGCGCTCAGAATGTTGTCATAATTGCTGACGTTCCGGAACTAGTCTATACTATAATAAATCGAAGTTGTCAAATTCTATATTCTGTAAAGCTGTCTTGTTTATTTTACTATATTTAATGTTTTTCTATAAACTGTGGAATTTATCTTCTCGCTCATTAACAAGTGTTTGTAAATATCTGTATAGCTAACTAATAAAAATTAAGGATATAGACTATATATAGTACTGACATGTCATGAAACATTTAGATATTTTAATTTCTGAAATAATTGATATATAGAGTATAGCAGTTATGTTATTAATTTCGGTAGATACATTTTCAATTAAAATTTACTGTATGCTTGTACGACAATCTGTTGTCTCGACTATTATATACAGTATTGGTAATTTTATAACCCAAACAAAACACGGTTACTCTAATTTTTTCGAATTTTTCAAAGATTTTTCGAATGAAACTGTGGATTTTGAAATTGATGCACTTTTCTGGTAGACTATTCTATATGTGGATATTTATTGAAAAACATTAGTTTTATTAGACAGACATTTTTGTGTACGGTACTATAAATCTCTGGAATTTCCCGCGTGGAATGGAATTGACTAATAATGGAAATAGTTCTTTGACCTATATATTATATAATTTTAATCATTAATTAACAGCTGAGTGCTACTTAAAAACGAAACTGTTTTAGATTTTAAACATTTTACAGTATTTCAATTTTTTTAAATTGTCGATTTCGTTAGTTGAAAGAAATAAAATAAATTACCATATTATTTAAATATTTAAATAATATTAAAATACATTAATTTGCACCAAAAACCATATATTACTTGGTGGTACATTTATAGTAAAGTAAACCTAATGACACAATAGGTAACACTTCACTTGTTTACTGTAATAATTTATAAAAAATTACATATATATATATTGTATACTATTATTTGTAATGTGATAAGTATTATACAAAAGGTTAATCATGAATAACTTTGATATAAAATGTCTGTGTTATGCTAGTTTAATTATTTAGTTATCGCTTTATGAAGCTGACGCAAAATTTAAAAATATTGCAATATTTTTTTATTATGCTTTAGTAGATTTATTGTCGATGCACCTTTGAATTTTGAAGTTGTTAACATTTTTCGTCTTTATAAAAGTATTTTGATAATAATTTTCGTAATAAATATATTTAATTCAGTTCTATTAAGTTTTCAATATTGTATTTTAATTACGTTACCATTGATTATACTATAGGACGTTTGCATATTAATATTTTTTCAACTATTATGTGTACTTTATAGTATTATTATATTAATAGTCACTAACTATTTACTTACTATAAATCCTAATAAATAGCAAACTTTTTTCTATTTTAGTACAGGGCCGGCGCCAATGGCCCGGTTGGTCTGGTTTGAACCGGACCTGCACTTTTTATCAACTTGCGCAAATTTAATATTAAAATGCCCTTTTAAATACCCTTTTTAATCATGATAATAATACTACACACTATATTATTTATCTATGATTTGCCTAATCGTAATATTAATACATATTATTATGTCAAACAATAAACTTATCTATGATAAAAAATATTTCATATCTTGGTGTAATTTCAACCTAGG
>JAUZND010000423.1:0-14152 GCA_034780555.1 Coelogynopora nodosa | reverse complement strand
ATAGTATATAGCGGTAAAAAAACAGTTTTTTGCCTCTCCTGAAAAGTTAGGTAAAATGAGTTGGGCCATTTTCATTTACCGTGCCGATTCGAGTTAGGCCATTTGTTCGTGCCGACGACGATATGCTGAATCAAACCGATATTCCACTACGATTTGACCGCGCTAAACCAGAATTTTGTCTTCAACGACTTACGGACGGGAATGTCAAAACTGGAAAAATTTTAATTGCAGAAGCAATTCTATACGTTCGTCGTATTAAAATCGATTCTGCAGTGTTAAGCATGAACGACTCGGCGATGAGACATCAAAATGCAATCTATCCTATCTAGAGGACAGAAATGTTGTCATATACCATATCCAAAGGCGATCTCTATCACTCGAAGGAAAATATGTTCCGCGGTCAATTTCCAAAGTTTCTTATCGTCGGTATGGTTACCAACACGGCATACTATGGTGATTGGGCATCCAACCTATTCCATTGTCTACATTTCAATGTCAATCATGTTGCTCTCTATCTGGAAGGTGAATCTGTACCTGGAAGACCGTTTACACCAGACTTTGCAAGCAGTCTTTTCACTCTTGAATATGTTAATTTGTTCTCTAATTTGGAACAATTCAATGTGAACAACGATATTGGTATCAAACTGGCAGATTTTGGCGCAGGATATACTCTGTTCGGGTTTAATTTGACGCCGGACCTACACATGACGAAACATGCGCAGCCCTACCATGAAGGCAATCTACGACTGGAACTGGAATTTGCGAAGGGGCTGGAAAACACTATAAACGTAATTGTGATGGCAATTTTTCATGGAAAGGTGGAAGTGACTCATGAAAATGTCAATACATACAGTACTTTAATACTTGAGATGATTACGGTTGATGATTTGACGCAGCTTGTTTTGCGAGACTGTCTTCTCCAATCATTATTTAGCAGTGTCTACTCTGTAAACAAACTTTCCTATATTGAACACTATCTGCATGCATAACACGATACACTATTCTAAACCGGTTTTTATTTTATTGTAAACACTGACACCAATAATTTATCTGGTCAACGTTGATTTCCCATTTCGATATTCCTTACATACATTCAACGTTGGTTAAATTTAAACCCACGCTTTTGGTATGATTGGAACTAGTGCATACAAAGTATGTTATCTACCAAATGTGGTTCATTCTGTCTACCATGCTGGCCAATCAATTAGAACAATTGCTGAAAATGTCCCTAAATGTAATTAAAATAATCAAAATGTACCGGGTAATTAAAATATTCAAAATTTAATTAATATAATCAAATAATACAATATTGCAACATTGGCATTTACTATAATAAAGTACTTACTCATTCACTTTAAACCTTGGTTGGACCCCCGTGCTGCCAAAACCGCGGCAAGTCTTCTCGGCATGGATTCCATTAAATTCCTGCAATAATCTTGACTAATTTCCATACACCAGACTTGTTTAATTTTAGCGACCAGATCGTAAGTAGGTCGCAGAATACCAACCTCCTTTTTTAACACTGCCCAACAGTTTTCAATGGGGTTGAGGTCTGGAGAACTACAGGGCCACTTGGCCAAGACCTCAACTCCATTCTGATGCAACCAATTTCTGACAACGTTTGAGGTATGCGCGAGCGCGCCATCATGTTAAAATAGTTCGCAGTTACGCCTCGCCATCCAGTCAGGAACTTTCTCCTGCATAATCTTCAAGTAAACAGCAGCATTGATCGTTGCATTTTTCGAGAGAAACCATAAGCCTCATTTTCCTGCGGCTGAGATGCAGCCCCAAATCATCACAGATGAAGAGTGCTTCACACGAAGGCACTGTGTACCTGGCATTGTACCGTTGACCAACTGGTCTCATGACATTACTTGCGAAACTATAAAATTGTCGCACGATTGTCTCATCTGAGAAGAGTACACTGTGCCATCGGTCTGGCGTCCAGTCCATGTAGTGTATTGCTAACGCCAACCGATCAGCCACATTCTTCTTCAAAAGTTTAGGAGTGCACGCGGGATGATATTATCGCAGGCCCATGTCAACTTGCAGTCTTCGACGAATAGTTCTAGTGCTCAGACAAATCACACAAATTAAAATTATTGTCAAGGTCAGCAGCTGTTTATCACGCCATTATTGCGTGTTTAGCAGGCGCTTTGAAATTGCACCGCATTTATTGTGAAATTCATTTTTTTGCATTTTTTAATCGATTGTTTTCATTGATCTAGATTATAAAGAGATAGGTAAATCTCTCTCCGACATTTTGTCCGATTTCAGCCGTGTATTTTTTGACAGTAATGATCTTATTGCAAAACATATTATTATCAAGTTATCTGAAACAACCTTGTTGGACAGTGCATGCACTACTGCTCCTCAAAAACAACAACTGTAGTAGTGAGGTGTTTAATGTTGTTGTACTATACTTGTTATCCACCCTCATTGTTATACTTCTCGTTAATAAAGAAAAGGAATAGTAATAATATAATGATGATTTTATTTCTTATTATTATATGATTATATAGCTCAATGTACAATATGGTCTATTAATAAATAACAATAAAACTTACAAATTCAAAGTAGTTCATTCAGAAATGGTGGAAAACTTTGTCTCTGGACAGCGTCCCATAATAACAATTTTCCATTATTAAAAAAGATCCACTCCATAATTTTAATTGAATTAGAGAAAATAGTTTGGATTCGTACAATATACTGGTTTGAAAATTGTCTATTGCAAATTGATATAAGTTGATTGAATTCACCATTAGTTAAAGCACAACAGGTGATGATCGATGAAAAACAGTCAAGCCGGATATATTCAAAATATGTAGTAGATCCTCACAGATTGATGCAGAAGCTCCAGAACCCATAGTTTGCATTTTTCCGCCTTTGAAAAATAAATTGGTTGAATTCTTGTGTCATAACCAAACCTTTTGAGGACGTCTGGTATACATTTTAACATCATAGTCAAACACAAGTGTCATTTATTTCAATTGTTGTGATTCTCCAGCAAATATGCAGTTTACTACACAAAACGTCTGTTCCATATTTAGTTTGAAGTAAAAATGATTTCCTACTTCGTTTACTACCATATTTTATAGAATAAACTAGCCAATAATATAACGTTTTAGTTTAAATGTTGTAAATTAGTTAAATATGTATATCTAAAAAAAATAGGGTGTGGGATTTGAACCCAAGCAGATCAATGGATCCAGTAGATGTTAAGTCTAACGCCTTAAAAAAATTATTATTAGTTTATAAGAATATTTTATTATAAACATAATTTTTATAGATGTCAATGCTTATCTTCATGTCTTCAAACGGATGGACAACTATACTTTC
Source organism: Coelogynopora nodosa (assembly GCA_034780555.1). Classification (NCBI taxonomy): domain Eukaryota; kingdom Metazoa; phylum Platyhelminthes; order Proseriata; family Coelogynoporidae; genus Coelogynopora; species Coelogynopora nodosa. The sequence continues at coordinate 10,813 of JAUZND010000423.1, read as the reverse complement.
TCTCGTGTGTAACAAATTAATGGATGAAGGTTTTCAATTCAAAGGAAGTGTTTGCTACTTCAAAAATTTATGTTTTATATCGCTTGATGGACTACTGCAACATACACTTATTGTGGAAGAACTCCTGGGTTCCCTCTCAACTGAAAACTGCTCGTGTAATTGCACGCAATTATTGCGGTAAGTCATCTCAAGAGGCCTTCGAAATACATATTCGTCGTCAAATTGTACTAACTTTAGAGGACTGTATTGGTGCAATGATCAGACTGAGTTCCGTTAATGAAGCGCAAGATGATATGACTGAAATAGCTGACAAATGTGAACCGATTCATATTCGATTACCCTGACGCAAACCCGGATTTACTGTACCTATCTCAAATGGTCCACCTTTGAACCAGTCTACAACAGAGAATCGTTATTGTTGCAAGTATTATTTACCTGTCTAAGAGATATAACTAGTTGTGTAAATTATTATGAATCTGTCTATGATACTGATTCAACCATAACATATGCTACAAAGCAAATGTCCTTTTATGAATGTGTACAAGTATTTTTTATTAATGATGAATGGCCGCTTGATGTCACAAAGGCAATGAACTTGGAAATTAAACGAGATAAAGTGATGTATAAACTTTTCTAGGATTTACTCAATATAGAAGTTGAATGTGATAATTGTAACAAAGAGCTGTGTGAAATATTGTCAATCGACTAATACTATGATGTTTGTATTTATACCCCGATTTTGTTTTGACTAAACTACATCTCTATATATGTTTTGTTAAATACACGACTTTGGAATATATTTTGACTTCTTAATAGTTAAAGCCTGTCGCTCTATAACTTAACTATCCAGACATATGCTGTATATTATTTATAAGTCTCGTTTTAATAGTTAATGTAGAAAAAAAATTGTGTAAATGAAGCGCAAGATGATATGACTGTAAATATTCTCAAAAGTAATCAATTTTACATTACAAATAGAACGTTAATAATCCATTGGTAGTGCAGGACACCAAACGTTTTCACAAAGTTGAAAATGCATAGGAATCTTCGTACAACACACTCCTGGACATAAGATCCAATCTTTTTCAAAGTCTCTAAAATAAATCCAAAGTATAAAATATAAACAAAATCCCTAAAATAAATCCAAAAGTTTAAAATATAAATAACACAAGTATGTAGTTAAATACAATTGGTTTATCAATAGGTGTTTTATTAATTTACATTAAAGACAAGTTCAAGTTAGGTGTAAATAAATAAAAACTTCAACGGAGAGTCAATATGTTATGTATATATTTATATAACACTAGTTAAATTCATTACATTAATATAAGATCAAAGTATCCATGCAAGTATTAGTAATTAAATGTAATGTATATAAATAATACGATAATCAAAATGTCTTAGAATTAAACATGTAATAATTATGTTTCTCACATGTACAGAGCAGGCGTTTTCTGCTTTATTGAACTCGATAGACCACAATAGTCACCATCATCGCTATCGTTTTCTTCTTTTTCTTGTGTTTGTTGGTCCACATTAAATGCTGGCTTAATATCAAAGATTAGTACGATCTTTACCTCATTGTATCTAATTTTGTCGATTTTAAACAAGACGCTAAATTTGTAGCCCTTGGTTCCATGATCACCATAGTAGAGGTTAGTGGCACGGAGCTTGTATTATTTTCCCATTCCAGTCGAATGATTTGCAATCCATTAATAATTTCAACCAGGCATTTAGTCAGTCCTCAGAATATGTTGTCTCACTTTATAAAAACTTTTATAAGCTCCAGTTGTGATTTCGAAGAGTTGTTGCAAACCTTCTTCGACTTTACCCTCAAAATTTGAATTACTAGAAAGAAGATCAAAATCGTCATCCTTTTAAATAAGCAAAAACTGAATTATCCCGGTTATAGGCGCTGAACTTGTTTTTCAATATATTAGATCAAATGTATACTTGTTTTTTGGACTGATTCCGCAAAGTCCTTATAACATGTTGCCTTTTGCTATTGGTATTACTTGCACCCTTCTTGCTGGTTCCTGTAGAAAATTGTTGTGATTTTCCTATTGTAACTTTTTTCAAAGCGTCCATGAAGTTTGATGCATCCAAAACAGTTTTTTAGACATAATGTTAATTGTATAAAATTGTAAAAAAATAACACAAGTTAAAGCAAGCACCGTCGAGAGTATGAAGCAGACTGAATTTAGTAACGTAAACTGGTCTATTTTAAACAAAATAAAATCCGGAGAGAGTGATTATAAAAACGAACGTTTGTGTCAAGAGTAAGAAGCAGAATGAATTTGAACAATGAGGTCCTATCTATTTATACTTTTCCTGATAAGAAAATAGGGGGAGTCATGATTTGTTTATAGTCATAAGACATTATCTATTTGTAAGTGTACTCGAATGGACTCTTCCTATACTACTTGTACGGGTGAAATATACAGAAGGAGCTATATTTCTCTGTTACTCTAGAGTTGGGGACAATGAGTCTAATGAATATCGAATAATAACCGATTTGTCTTGTGGATAATTGCATACTACTACTATCAAGTAGTGTTTTGTGTAGATAGTTAATATAGCACTATCTGGAAGAAAGTTAGGTTGTATGCTAAAGTGCTTGACACTCATCTAGTGAGGCCTACACTCTCTTATACAGTATACAGACATATTATATGCATTAAACTATTTAATTTTTATTCAATATGTTACTGAGTCATTTTTTAATGACAAATTTGAAAGATTTTACTTATAAAGTTAAAATTTTCAAAATTGATTTGGTTTGACATATATTTGTGAAAATGGTATATTTATTTTGTGTGTGTGTGTAAGTATACGAATACACATCACTTTATGCATACACATTTATACTTTACTATGTAAATATATTTTATATGCGTTATTGATAAAAAAATTGAATATATTTCCAATTTACTTTAATTTTTCTTTCATGTTTATTATTTTTAATTAAGTATATTTAGTTTTTTATAATAACTATAAAATGTATTTAGATTCATGAAGTTTTCAAAAATTTATTATAAAGTTTATTTAGGTTTATTCATATTTTTAAATCAGCCTACAGGCTTTAACACTCCACAAAAACTGCCATTAAAAGTCTTTATAATTACTTAGCCTCAGCCCAAAACATTGCTCTCTTTATCTACTTTATTTTTGTGGTTCACATCAATCTTCAGGATCGCACTCAATCAGTAAAAAGTAACAATGAACTTTCTCGTTTTTTTTGGTGCATGAGGTGTGCCATAGGTCAGTTTTAGGACCTCTATCCTATTCCCTATACACTGCGTATGTATTTTGTATATGTATTTACATATGTATGTATTTTGTGTATATGTATTTTGTGTATGTATTTTGTGTATATGTATTTTGTGTATGTATTTTGTGTATATGTATTTTGTGTATGTCTTTTTAATTGCATATAAACTAAGAATGGTACAACATCTCCGTTATTTCACACAATTAGACTCCGTGTGGTCTGTGTAAACTAGTACATGTAGGCTACCCTATTACTTTTATGAGAAATAAAATACTATATTACTTCCAAATGATTATGCTTCCTATATCCATACATATAGTAAAATAAATACCTTAAAGTTTTGTGTATTTCTCTCGTTTGTGTAATTTATCTATTTTTGTTTTTTATAGTCGTACCTTTTATATATGTTTCTGTAATTGATCTATTTCTATTTTTATAGTCGTACTTTTTACGTATATTTTTGTAATTATCTATTTCTGTACCTTTTACGTATATTTTTGTAATTATCTATTTCTGTACCTTTTACGTATATTTCTGTAATTATTTATTTCTGTACCTTTTACGTATTTGTACCATTTAGGAAACGGTATTATAATTTATACTAGAATTTTTAAAAGATGAGATCACAAACATTTCTATAACGTAACTAATTTTCTTAAATTTAAATTAACACTTTACGGTGTGCATTCTATACAGTTATAACATTTTAAAATATCTCATAGTGTAGTGGCATGTCAATAATTTTCTGCAACCACAGTTTTATGTTATGAATCGCATGTAAGTTTCGGTTTTTCTAAAATTAGGAATTTATTTAACTCTATTTTCACTGAAACCGCATATTATTATTTAATTAAAAGTGAACCTTTATCACCCTCTTATTAAATTGTTTGATGTAACTCGCCCTGATCAACTCAAAGACAGCCAAGATTGTCAAACAAGCGTATTTAATGACAGCAATTAAATATTTGACAAATTACATATATGCAAAAGAAAAGAAAGAATAACCCTGTGAAAACCACTTTAGAAAATCACAACTTTAAGATATTTATTTCCCCCCCCCCCCATCGATCTCCCAGAAAGTCTCAAATCTGGATTGTTCTTTAGATATTCAACGGCATTTTTATGGAATTCTGAAAAGAAATAGGGATAAAGTCAATCAGTATATATATATATATTCGATTTGATATTTGTATAAAATAACTTTCCGCAAAAACTTAATTGTAAGCACAATATAACTTTTTCAATACACGTAATATAAAACTTCAATAATTTAAAGTTTATTGTATTTAAATTCTTCGACAATTAGAGATGTATTTAATGTTTATTTTGGAAACCAGTACACTGAAAACGTTAATTGGGGCGTAATATACATTTTGGCCCCCCGAAAATGAATACGACTAAAACACTTAGCATGTGATTTCAGTAACACTAAATGCAAAATAATTCAATAAATAAATCGGTTATTTCGGAATAGTGATGAGTTTTTGCAATTCTACGAAAATATTGGTAGATTATTCATATATAACTTTATTTATCTAAATAATTTATATTTAATATTTGAAAATATCTACAAATTGAAACAAAAATATGTAGAACATATATTGTAATTTTTGTTCATAGTAAATAATAATTGTAGAATAATGATAAAAAACTATTTAAACATTAGTAAGGAAAATAATCTGAATTATTGGTTTTCATATATAACTGTGTTCTATTTCTTATACTTGATAAAACAAGTTGAATATAATATCTGCATATGCGAATTGTACAGTACTATATTTCGATTTAATATGTAAAAACGGAAATATTTGTATTTTTGTCAGATTTAAAAAAAAAAATTGTAATATTGATTTAATATATAAATAATAGCGTTTTTGTTTAGATGTTTGTATAGAGAATTGGTTGCGATAAATATATAATATAAGATCTATTTTGTTAATTACACTTTTTCTTCTTCTATATTTTGACATTTTGAAACTATTCTTATGAATACGGAAAATGGGACCCCAAAATAAACTGCTCAGCCAAATTTAACACGTTAAAGTCAGAAAAAATTATTTAATGTATTTTAACAGAAACTATATAGCATAGTGTAAATTAAACTGTAAATGAACAGAAAACGTTCTTGTCCATTCTGTCATTTTATGATCAACTTTGTTATAAAAAATAAATACAATTAAATGTTATTTTTAAAAGCAACAATGTTGAAGGATGAAAAAATTAAATAATAATTTAACCTTTAGCTTGGAAAGCATTTTTAATTGATAAATTGTTTCAATTAACATTGGCATTATTTACAATAAATTAATCGCCAGCAATCTCTAGCAGTGCTAACTTGAAATTAATTCTTTTTAATAAGTTTCACTTTAAGTAGAGAATTAAAAAAAAGTTTAACCTAATAGGTTAACCTACTAAGGTGGGCGTGGTACCAACTTAATTTTTTAATTACTCAAAAACTGCAACATTAGCTGACTACAATTTTTGAATCATTACATTAAATTTATATAGTTTATATATTTTAGCAACAAAATTGGTACTGATGCGCATTCGCACATGTCATTTTTAGAATCGCGATTTTAAATTATTCATTTAAAATGCTTTAATGAAAAAATATCACATTCATTTTTTTAAATCTTTTTTTTGTATAATTATGTATTATATTCATTTATTAATAAAATATATTTTAAACATTTAATATATTTCGAAACGTATATTGTTAATTTATTTCAACTTGTATAAATTTGTTTGAGGCAAATTAGCAAAATAACAAAAAAATAGTACATTTCACTAGACCAAAATGTAATTATAAAATCGACCTCAAAATGTTATTGACTTTAAAACTTTGAAGGTAATCTCATGGACCGCGCAACTGGAGGGTGCATTTGGCCCACCCACTTTTTGCTTCACTAATGTTCTGTCCTTTTTGATATGTATAACACCATCTTATGTATAGACCTTTCCCCCACTCCCCATCTCAAATTTCACTCCGCAGTCTATGGTAATAAAAAATCGCCAATTTATAATCTTTGATCCTTACGAATCAGCATCAGAACTAATTTGTTTTTGTTATATAGATCTTCAGAAACATATTGAAATCAACACGTTTTTAATCATGTCTGAGTTAATTTTCGGGAAATACGCTTTTTACGAATGATAATAAAGCCATATTTATGAAAAAATTAATGAAATTCTTATTTTATGCGAACAAATTGAATCTATCTTATTATTGAATATATATATAATTAACATCCTAGATCACTAATGTTAACTGTAATCAGTATTGTTCGCATTGTTAATTTTGTTATGTTGTAGTTTATACAATCTTGCCACTGAAGAAGATTACCGATATACGTGTGGCAGTAATAAACGCATTTATTCCCGTAAAATATAAACTGTGTGTTTTTTTGTTTTTTAATTATTATTTAATACCGAAAATGTCCAAAAAACTTAAACAAGGTATCAAAAGTATAAATATTAATTTTCAAAAATTGACTGATCAAAAAAGTATTGTTAATTGCTGCATCAATACATTATAGTTAATATTTATGGTAAGCATTTTAACTTGATTAATGCAATATTTGGTTAGTTATTAAATTTCGTAACTCATATGTTATTTCATAATGATTTTTCTATGAAATCTGTCAATACATAAAATATAATGAAGTGTCCTGAAGTTTATGTTTAAGTCTGATCAACTATTTGAAATTAATCAATGTTGGCTATTTGTGGCTATTATGCGATTTTTGATGATTTTATAAAACTTCCGAAATTCATAAATTCTTTTTCTTTTTTACGTACGATCAAAGGCAAATTGTATAAACCGACATGGTTGAAATATTGTACAACATATAGATATATGCGGAAAAAGAGTTGTTTTGTTTTTACCTATATACTATGCTGAATTTTTAGTACAGCATAGATGTTGTTAAGAATAAATTACGGCTCCTAATACTGTGAATATTAATATATCCGATCAGAATCAGTTTAGATCCTGTTTTATTATACAATATGTTTAATATATTGTATGTAGTATTATAGTGTTTATATTGTAGCTTTTATAACCTAAATTCTCTACTCTATATTAGCCACCCAAAAACACTTAATTGTATATACAATATTTATTAATTTGATTAAATTCTAATGGGAACTTATGGAACATGTAAAACATGCAGATTAGGCAATGCAAAACTAAAATATAGAAAGATGATGCAATGTTTTGAATCTATTATGTAGAAATTATTAAGAAATTAATCTCATGAAACAATTGAACAAAATAATAGCCTACAACTAATTGTGATTTAGAATTGTGAAAGTTCCAAATTAAATTTTAAAAATACTTATATAATAAAATAATCTCTTTTTTATTAGGCTTCAATAATGAATGAGTTTCTTTATTATTGTCACTAAAACGAAGTTCTTTAAGATAAAAATAGTATTTCATAAAATACCACATATTGTCAACACCATTATTATTTATAAAACACATTTTGTTATAGTATAAGAATAGTTTGCATAATAAACATTAATTACTAGTATTTAACCGATTGTATATTAGAGACAAACAATTGTAAAAATATAGACAATGAAACTTTATAATTTAACGAGTAAAAGAGCGAAATATCAATAATTGTTCTACCGGAAATAAATTTGAAGGTTAATAAAAGTTAAACGTTTTATTTACTATGAATTTCTAACTATAGATATATACTTATCACCGACTGCAGGATAGTCTATTAAAACTAGAATTTAATAATTTAAAGCAATTCATTCGAGATTTCAGAATACGTATATATTTACCTAGGTAAAAATCTTCAAAACTGTAGCGATACAACTGTATTTTTATTAGTATCACTTTTAATTATATAAAGTTCTGCCTGCCAATCTAACTATGGTATTTCTTAATTAAATTATTAAATATCTGTTACTAATATAGGTTTCTCGATAATAATTAAATCAGAGGTGCAGTTTTGTTATATTTTATGAAAACGATAACAGTTATTTTAAAAAGGGATATAATTATATTTATAATATATATGAGTATATTTAATTATTTTATCAGAGGACTTCACTTCTACTTGCTAATATTGTTATTTTTAAGTCATAAATTATAGTAATTGTAATGCCGTCTAATTCAACGAGAAATAAACAAATAAATGAAATTTCACCTGACTTCATTGTAATTATTTCTAGTAAAATGAGAAAGTTGTATATTAAATATATATATATATATATATATTAACACCAGTGATAATTAGATAAATGTATAAGATTAACATTTTATAAAAGCCAGTTATCAGACAGTATTAGTGTATTACACTCTGACTGCCATTTCAATGTAGAATGTATCTCTTATTAATTCAAATATGCAAACTGTACAATATAACAACCTACAAGAATACAACCACACTTGATTTATATGCAAAGAAAACGTAGTCTAGTAGTTGAAAGTGTGCTGTATGTATAAGAGAGAATTGAGGGATATCAACTAGTGAAGTCCTCAATCCAGGCTTCATAATAGGCCTAGTTTACGATCAAACGAATTGATTTCTGTTAAACTGTTAAATTAGTAAGAAGTTGATATAGGTATGGAATTTTATTCAATATTATAATGAAATATATAGATCTATTGTATTTAATATTAATAATAATAATGACAATAAAGAATCATAGACTAAATAATAATTGTCTTTTTAAAGAATGAACATTTTTAGTTCATATGTGACAGAATAAATGTAAATAAATTGTCCAGAACATCAAACACATGAATAATTTATTCACGAAAATTTTAAAATCAGCAACGTTAGTAGTAGAACTATTATTATAGAGGTATTTTTAAGCATGTCACAAGAATTTTATAAAAAATATATCTTCATGATCATATCACAATTATGTATTATACAACTAAATTTTTAATTTTCTCAAAAGATTTCCTAAACACCCAATATATGTTATTTCCTAGTTTGAATATATATATATATATTCAACATTAAAATTGTGCAATTACGTTAGATGTTTATTAACTAATATTATTTAGAAATAAATAATGTCATAAATTATATTGTTGATACAGTATAGAATGTTGTATATAATTTTAGGTGATATTGATTTCTAATATAATGTAATCCCATAAAACATGGACGATATAATTTAGTTATCGCTATTTAATGGGTTTCCCCAGAAACTGGTCCAGGTAAATTATAGAGAATATATTGATTGGAGAAAGCGTTATTAATTTACAGTTGTCTGGGAGCAATTGTCCGGATGTTTATCTTTAAGGAAAGCATTTGTTTTAGGGTGACGTAATGTATGTCTATTGGTGTGAAGTAGGCTAATATTATGTTAAACTTTTACTATTTATATCTTTGTAATTATTGACAATTTACATATTTAACTGAATTCCTTTTTGGTCATTTCATAGGTAAATTACAGTTTTAAACATAGTTCAATACTCATTTTTATTACTTCTTTTGACCCCTCCTTCCATACTCCCCCCCCCCCCTACCCCCGTCCTGATTTTGGAATTTTGGGTTTTGACAAAGTTAATTATTATTTTTGAATGTCTTTTTGAACAATTGGACAATTGAGACAATTAAAAGAAGGTTGGCAGATAGAAGACATCGTGTTAAGGATGTAAGTTACATAATGAGCATAGCCTGAAGAGATAGAAATGATTTGATTGAGTGAAATAGAATACTGTAGGTCAGTTTACAATATAGACCCAGAACTCGATAGGGTTGCGTCACAGATAAAGCAATAGTGCAAGATGAGAAACAGTTATTGTTAGTAACTTCGGTGAATCGATCCTTGATATAATCCATATGGCATATTTTGAAGTTTTGGGAAACACCAAGAGAATGTAGAGTGCCATTGAGACTAATGATTTGGAAAATTCAATGCCCAAAACGCGAACATTATTGCATTATCGAACATATAATGCACAAATGTTGAAAGTTAGGCGGTTTTTGAGCTTTGCACCAGCTTTACTCTTCGCTTTGTATTTGACACCACAAGCTTTAGATACCGATGGAAAAAAATATTTTTAAGAAAAAATCTGTTTCAAAGTACATAGTTCAAGACAAAAAATTAAAGATCTCGGATTAATAAGTTTGTATGATAGGTTGAAGTGGTCAAAGTACACGTTGGATGAAAACACAAAACAGGTGGTTTGTGACTTGTGAGTCGGAATTAGGAGGAAGCAAGTAGATTATTTTCAAAATGCTCTAATTTAAAAGTAGTTCTAAGTCCATTACAGGAATAATCATTCTATACATATACAGGGTGTTCCAAAAGTTCCTACGACATGGAGAAAAATAGTTTTTATGAAATTAATATATTAACAACAATCAAAATTATACTCATAAAAATGAGACTATACATTCAGAGTGTACAAACAATAATGTTTAGCGGTATGTAGTATCGCTCTTAGCGTAAATCTTCCCTAATGGGTGCTGAATATCTTCCCAATGTAATGGTGCATCAGGTAAAAAATAGCTACCATTAGTGGAAGATTTTTTGGGCATACTACTGGCAAAATTTTAGTAG
>JAUZND010000422.1:0-14152 GCA_034780555.1 Coelogynopora nodosa | reverse complement strand
TATTTTTTAACTAAATCATACATATAACTAAATATTAAAAAATCATATTTACATACACATTACAATTAAAAACCTTTTCAAAAAATATAATGTACTGTTTCAATTTTTAAAAGACTATTTAAAGACTTTTGCTAAATTTTGTAAATTATTAAAGAAGAACCCTGAATGAAAGTTTCAGCTTAAATACTTTTTGTAGCTCATTTGAGTCACGCATTTCGCCATCAAGTTCTCTAGTATATTATTCTACAAAAATATAAAAGAGCAGCATAAGTAGTATATTTAAGTAGTACACTTTCAAACACCTTAGGTCATTATCTAACCCCCTCTGTTAGTGCTTCTAGAATTAAATGTACAATATGATGTTAAAAAGTAATGGAAATCTGAAATGGGACATACTTTCAAAGCCGTCATAGTAAATGGTGCATTAAAGTCACTTATCAGTTTTTTAATGTCTTTGTAGCTTTACGACTTAATGAAATATATGACATTATGAGCGCCCCCTGAAATACCCTCATTATAATTGGTAGAAACATTTAAATAGGGGGTTGTGTTGGCAAAGTAGTCAGTACAGCGTGCTAGAGTAGAATTAGCAAAACGATTAAATGTCAAACACAATAAAAAACGTATGGAAATACAATACACGAAGCTTAAATATAGTTTTGTACAAAAATACACAAACAAGTAGAGTTGCTTGAGTATTTTCATGTGTTTTGTACTGCGTGTAACATATACTTTTTTTTCCCCCTACAAAATAGAATAAATCGAGCCGGCGAAAAAGTGAATAAAAATATGTCCTTACTGTGCTTAACTAATAATATTATTGTGAGAACCTATTATAGTACAAGACGACTATTATGTGTGTTAACTTTCATGCACAAATTGAGTTAGAAGTCATTTTAAACACTGTTCCAATACGAAGTCGGGAGTAGAGGGAGTATGATACCAATGATACATTCTTCCAGATCTAAAATGAATTAATAATAGATTTCTAATTTTAAATTATATAATAAAAACAAATAATTCCCTTCTTCATTTTACCAATAGAAAATATGAAATAGTTACAGATTGATAAAAAGCACATGATCTTTAATCAATAATATTAGATATATAAAATTCACGACCGTTCCCTAATCCCTATACAGGATTCCTAAGTCCCTCTCTTCTACCCGAAACCAATGTAGAATTTTACTAAAAAATTACATCCATACATAAACTGATAAAATCATTATTTAAATAAGAAATAATTAAAGTGTAATAAATATTACTAATTCTACAAAAAAAAATTTATAATGAGTCACTATTTAGTTATAATATAATCTTGACCAATTCGTTGATACAAACGGAACGAGGAACCCCCACAAACAACCAACGCAACTCACCCGTCATCCTGGGAGGCAGCATCCAGCTGGAGTCCGCATCGTCCAGTCGGGCGCCACACTGACCCAGCAGCCCGATGGCGGTGTCCCGACAGATGGGCATCGAGAACTGGCCCGCCTGGCCGTGCCCGTTGATCCGCGAGGAGAAGGCCGACATGTAGCCCACTTCCAGGTCGGAGAGGGGCCGAGAGAAGCGCAGCACTACCAGGTCGTCGATCTGGTCTTCTAGGGAGCGGATGGCACGCGGAGACACATACTGAACTCTTAGTGTCAGAGAGAGAGGGCCACATCAATGTTGCCCTCTATTGAAGTGTGTAACTAAATTGTTACACACAATTTAGTTAATGTAACACTAAATTGTGCGTGCCCAACTTTTGCCAATGACACGAGAACTTTTTATTAGTTAATCTCAGAGTAGGAGCAATTTTTAACTAATTCCTATTCCTGCAGAGATCACTTTTTTATCATTCAGAATAATATGATACTCTTTATTGTATAACTACCCAATACAAGTAAGTAATCATTAATGACTAGAACTGTCTATGCTAACAGCCGAGTACGGTAGTAGTCTGTCAGCTATTGAATATAATGGAATGCAGCGCAGACATACATTTAGAAATCATTATTTTAATTTACTAACATGATAATAATGAGGAAATTGAAAACCAAATGGGTGTCAGCATTCAAGTGAAAATTGAATGTACTAAATCAGTGATTTTTAAATGGTTGAAAATCGTCTGTCTATTGATCGTCAATAATGTTATTAATATCAGATCATTTATTCCATACAAAGTCACTATTCGTCAATTATGCGCAATGCAGACATCGTTCTTTTGTATTTTATTTGATATAACAATTTGCTGTTCAAAACTATATTGTACGTTATATAGATAAATAATTCTAATGTTTAGAATTAATTAATTTTAAAAACTTATATTTGATTATATTTTTGTTATAAATTGTTTTTTTTCCTGTTTGCTTAATTCTAACTAAGCTTTGAACAGTTAATTAATTTGTCTTAAATAATACTGTTTCTAGGCGTAACATGAGTTAACATACCGCCGGTGCCAGGGCAGAGACTATTCGGAGGTAGGTGAAGAGCCTGGATGAACTGTGCCGAATGATTTGGGAGTATGGTGAAGAAGAAAACTGACACTTCAGCACAGAAGTAGCAGACATTGAGAGAATCCAACTCAATTATTGCCTGTCGTAGACTACCTAGATGAGAAAAGTACACACAAAGTAACAACAAACTAATAATGTATGAAAATATTACTAAAACATCCTGTGAGTTTAATTAAATCACCGATGACAGAAGGGAAATAAAAATAAATTTAAAATAAAATTTGGAGCTTCATCTAATTTCCATCAATTTACTTTTTTTAGTGAGCTAAGTAATAACTCGCATAGGTGTGAGTTGTGAATTTCATGATAGATCTAGCTAAACATAGACCGGTATCAGATGGTAAGAAGTTTACACAGATAAGAGTTAGCGATCAGAAAATGCGAAACACTATCCACTTAAATAGGTGTTTGTTGGTGAAAAATCTTCTTTGTGGAATAGCATTACCATGCACGAAACACATTTGATAAGTGAAAACAGTTGGATTAGCACATAACTCAAGTTCCTAAACTTGCTAAACATTTCTCAAAAAATATTCAATGCACATGTGCGCTTTAGTGTCTTGGTGACCCAGCCATCTTTGCTGGATACCTCTGGTGCTTTGTGAAAAGCTCTAGCTCTTGAGAAGAAGGAAGTGGTGACCATTCAACAGATGTTGTATATGATTGATATGCTTGACATGTTACCTATTCTTTCAAAGAACCTTATTAACACATGATCATTTTGTCACTTCTCCTAAATTTGATCTTATTCAATTCAATACCTGATTCATTAATATAAATAAAATGAAACTAAGACAAATGTATAAGAACATTTTTATCTACAATTCAACAATACTCTTTTACAATTAAGTTTTTGCAACACCATACGTGGTTTTTTGAGCATTAAATTTGTTTAAATAAAATATTGAACATGGCTTTCTTCATTGTCACTCAATAACAAACACGTTGAATCATTATGAATTCTGCAATTACTTCTGATTCTGTAATCTTCTCTTTTTGTTATTTTAAAGTTTAACGAAAAATCTAAACCCATTGGCGAAAATATTAAAATCAACGTTGAAAACTTGCTTCAAACCTGTAAGATACATGACCACAATTTATTTTGTTGTTCCTTTGAAATTTTATTTTAGTATGATCTTATTCAATATGAGGGCTACAAATTTTAAAAAATCCTACTCTTTCGAAATAGAAGACACTATCTTCAGCAGATCAGTAGCAGTGACAAACTAATCCCAATGATCAGATCATTATTTGACATAGTCATCAATTTCTTTTTTGATTTAACTTGTGGATGTTTTATCATATTTGAAGGTAAATAGCATTCTACTCCTGCACATAGGGGGATGGTGCTATGTTCTATTTACAATTTTAACCTTTGAATTTTTTCAGACAATTTCGTAGTTTGAGAAAAACGATGGTGTTTATAGACAATATATAAAGTATGGATTTTTACCGTTAGTATTTATATTTTGTATGGTTCGTGAGTTATGTAAGATAACACATTTTAACTTTAAGGCACGTTAGAGTTATTTTTAATCATAAAAAATATGTTTAAATAAACTATTTTGATTTATTTTTTTGTTAATAATTTTTTATAATATGTGGTTTAATTTTACTAATACATACCATCAATTTTTAGCTGAATTAATATTCCATTGTTAGATATTTTCACTAATAAATCAGAGCCTTGAAAAAAACCAGCTGATCCAAACCGAGTAAATTCACACTGTAAATCGATTTCTTTCTACAACAAATATATTAAAATAAACATAGTAATACAGGTTCAAATATTATTAATAATGTATTATGAATATAAATTTACATAGCCAGTGTTAAATAAATACTATAGATATCTACATACAAATACATATAATATTTTCCTCTGAAAATTCTAAATTGTAAACTATATGCATGTACCTCCTATAATCGCATACTGCATCATGGCTCAAAATGCAGCACCTCTTTAAGAGAAAATTAATTTACCTCCTCTGTTCTACATTAACTTGTATAAACTCAAACAAGTATGTTCAGTATGGAGGCTCATATATAACATATACATGTAAACAATATTATAAATAACTAGATCACAATTATGGCAGGACATAATTTGAAATATTATTTAGGTTATAAATTTTTGAATATACATAACAAATTTGAATATATAAAAAGTTTATTATACTTTATCAATTACTAGCTACATGCAATTTATTTAATGTAGTTTGATTCACATCTAGGTGGAGATTCATGTTTAGGAGGACATTTTTTACAAATTATTTCTTACAGATTACTGTATCAATGGAAGGATATATTAATCCATTGATAATTGATATACAATTAATGAAAAATCGAGATCTATGTTGCATGTGCATATAAATTGATCAAAAAATTGCATCTGAACTAGTTTTCTATACACCACTCTTTAATCACAATCTGTAATATCAACCCAATATTAAGTTAAGTAGTAGATACAATGATAAGAATAAACAGTTACCTGAAGATTGTGGCTATGCCGTGTATGAGTTCCTCCATACATTCCAGGAGATAGCATTATTCTGTCCAACATTTTACATTATGAGAACTGCTAAAACAATAGATAATATTTACAATTTAATTATAGTTTTATGGCTGATACAACATCAATTTTTACAGATAGTTCTTCCTAGTTCCTTAAAATTAAAAAAATATCCTAGTAAGCTATAGAACAAAATTAGTTGCATTGAATATTCAAATTAAACTTAAGTCAGAAATAAATAGTTGCACTGGATATCTTTAGTGTTTGGTTAAAAATGTTCTACTTTTTTATAAGAGATATTCTAGCACTGATTCTATTCTTTTATATTTCTAACAAGTATGAAAATAAATAACAATAATCAAAACCATATAGAATAAATGTAAGGGGGTATTCAGCATACAATACCCCTATAATTTTATGTGCAAAAAACAGTATAATTTCCATGAATGATGTATATAATATTAAAAGAAAGGTTAGGTTAAAACATGTATATATAGAAGCAGGAATTAAATAGTTGTCTTGGACATTATATAGATTGAAATAATGTATTAATAAATAGTTAAAGAGGTTTTATTATTTATACTTCTTATGGAAATTGTGTTAAAGATTTTTTTTATCTTCTACATAAATTTTATTGGCAATATTGTTTGATACATGAAATAAATTATGAAAGCTATAAATATATGTATCAATAGTTTACCTACATTTCATCTAGAAAGGGACTCTGGTATATTTTTTAATTGAGTTTCAAATTAATATTTTTATATGAAATTACTACATGTCCTTTGATTGGTGCAAAGGAGCTACAACTTGCAGATGTGAATTTTTGTCTATGTGCACAGGTTTAAATTGTTAATACTGTCAAATAATAGTTATTTTATAAACTGGTTGGAAATATTTTTCTAACAACAATTACATATTTAAAATGAATTATCTATTTTGAAATAATTATATAATAATATTAAGAAATATAGTCAACACATAAATGGTTAAGGTGTTAAAAGATATGCAAACATTCTCATTGTGTAAATATTTAGGACTTGTTAAATATACTTGTTTTTTTAATTAAATTGCAATCAATTTTGGTTATATATTTATATATATTTACATGAATTATTGAACAAGAATAAAATATTATTTCCATTGTTAATTTTTGTTTCAAATGATAGCAATAGCAGAAGATTTATTTGATTTCAAATTAGCCTATTTCATTAAATAATTTGTTTCTACAAATTTAATATAATAAATAATTTAAATTAAATAAATACTACATGATTATTGTTGTAGTACTAAACAAAAAATACTTTAAGCAGTGGCATACTTTTTTTAATCTATCCAGGTGTCAACTGTATTTTCATGTATAATTAAAGGTAATTTGAATTGTTCTGATTTTCACTCATTATATATTAAACATTATTTTAATTTTTTCATCAATATTTGAATGACCATTATTTCTTGTGTAGCTGTTTAATTTAAGATTACATTTATCAAACAAACAATTATCAATAACTATTAATACAGTATCAAATTAAATTAGTATTGATTAAAGAGTATTGATATCACTCAATTAATTTTAATTTGACTTTATTAGTATATAGGTACATAAAATTAACTTATTAAATAATTGTAAATTGCTTTGAATTATATTGTGCAATTTTGTTATATCAATAATTAATTATTAATTTATAACAATATCTATAAATCATAACTAGTGCTTGTTTTCATTTTTAGTATGTGGAGCCCATGGTAAAAAGTGGTAGGGTGCCTGTTAATCAGAATGCTATAATTTTTTGCAGGCATATGACAATCTGAAAATATATAAATACATAAGTACATAAATACATAAATAAACAAATTTAATGTTCATTATATAGACCACATTGTCACTCCCTACATGATGATTATAGACACCACTGTATAAAATAATATTAAATTTAAAATTAAAAGATGCTAATATACAACTATGTGGATACACTTGCTACAATTACTATAAAGCAGATTCCTGAAGCATTGATCTTGGAAAGGGCTTCTAAGATTAAAACACTATTTTACAATCATGGGTTTTTATGTCAAATAAGGTGTAAGGCAGTATATTTAATATTCTGCATTATGATCTTCAGTTGTGTCTTTTTAAGTAATATAATGTATATTATCTTATATCTTTGGTACGTTTTTCATCAATTATAGATTGGGAAATCCAGAATCCATGTAAAAGTATGAACCAGAAAAATGTAATACATTTATAACATTATTGGAGAATAGTTTTAAATCATATCCAGGACAAAAAATAAATGCCATTGACCAAATAAAAATTCAAAACACCAGGAATTATTAAATAAATGCAGTTAAACACTGCATAAACTATATACTGAATATTATTAATATTATACTAAATTATTATCTATATAAATTGTAATAAAAAATAATTTAATTAATACATTAAACAGCAGATGATATTTGTGTTCGTTTCTGTTAGCAAATTCCAATGGTTCACAAACCATCCAGATGGAAAGTGAATTTCCGAAAAACAGTGCAGAATGAAACCAATTTGGTTTTTTAACTGTCCAGACAGAAAGTGAATAATAAATTACTTACTGATCACAGTAAGTGAATGAATACACAAAATCTACTATAACCAAAAATTAAAAATAATAAATTCAATCAAAACAACACATAAAAAGTATTTGTATATTATTAGTCTTTTAGTTATTTTACCATATATTATAATTTTTTACAGTATTTATTATTTAAATTACCATAAATTTACCTGTTATTGCTATTTACCATATATGAAGTTATTGAGAAAACTAAATGTGAAATAGTATTTAAGAAATGTTGAGCATTTCCTGAGATTACCATCCAGATCATTTATGAAATATAAATTTTATTAAAATTTAAAAGCATTACATACACTCTACAAATTTTTATTAACTATATCATTAAATGTTAAAACTCAGATTCAACTAAAATGTCAAGTGCTAATTAAGACAAATAGTACAACTAACAATTTGTATTCAAATAAAAAATTAAATCAACTTGTTATTCATTTGTTTATCTACCTGCCAATTGAATTCAAATTGAATATAATAAGAAAGATATTAGTTGTACTATTTGTCTTAATTAGTACTTGAAATTCCAGTTGAATGTGAGTTTGAATATGTTCTTCAAATAAAAAAATTAATAAAAAGTTGATTTAAAAATATTTTTATATTTAATTATATGATTAAAAATTGCTAGTTGTACTATTTGTCTTAATTAGTACTTGAAATTTTATTTGAATCTGAGTTGGAATCTGCAGTTGAATTGGCAGTAAATATATTAAAAAATCTATGCAAAATATCAACCATAAATATATTTTTAAACCAGAGAAATTGTTAGTTATATACCTATTTCTATTGAAAAATACCATTTTAAAAACCTGAACTAGCAGGAACTTTTTTATTACTTAAATCTTTAAAAAGATATCTATATTTATGGTTAATTTGTTGCATAGATGATCGTGAACATGATATCTTTAATATTCCAGGTGGTTCGGAGTTTATCTTCAGTAATGAAAAAGTTCCAGCTAGTTTGGGTTTTAAAATAGTATTTTTTAATAGAAATAGGTTTATGACTAACAATTTCTCTGGTTTAAAAAGATATCTATGGTTGATATTTTGCATAGATGATTATGAACATGATATCTTTAATATTCCAGGTGGTTCGGAGTTTATCTTCTTTAATAAAAAAAGTTTCTGCTAGTTTGGGTTTTCTGGCTAGTTCGGGAAATACAAATAACCTTTCTTTGCTGGGTTATGACAATGTGGATCAACATTGTTTTTTATTGCACATGCGCTCTCAATGACAATTGTCCTCACTATCAATATATAATTTTTTTACTTTTAGCCCCTGACATGCTACTAGTTTGCAGTGTATTTCTAAGGTTTTATTAACAATATTAATTTAATAATAATTTAATATTAACAATAGAAAAAAATTTTATACAGATTTCCAAAAAAGAAATTGAATTTTTGCATATTTATGCCTTATGGATTGCATCCCTAATATTCATAACCTAATTTTAGTATCTTTAACTGTTTCCAGACACTATTCCCAGAGTTCAAGCAATTAATTGTAATTCTGGATGACAGCATGAACATTGTTGATCAGTTAAACTATTTGTGCTTCAACTTGAAGCACAAACATGCAGCTTATCTGATCTGCATGGTGTAGCATGGAACATGTCATAGTCATACTATAGAAGTTGAAATTTTGATAATATTATCAACTTTAGAACTCTCAATGATATTAGCTAGCTTACATTCTTGTTTTAATGACACCTTTAACAATAAATAATTATACATTAAAGCTGGAAAATAATGTAGTTTAATTTAAGTGTCAGTAATGAAAAAGCTGAAACAATAAATAAACAAGGCCAAGGTTATAAAGAGCTGATATTATTTTTTTCAGGATAAAATTATTGGGGGTTTTCTGAAAAAAGCAAATCTTATTGCCCCTGGCCCTGCCCCCGGCGGCGCCGGCCATGTCTAGAGTCCTATACTCCTCAGTCCTCATCCTGGACATATTTTACTATAGTTAATCATCAATGTTATTATTTTGCCTGCAACAAATTAGATTTAACTATAATATTATGCGTTTAAATAGAGTCCAAATATATACTTAATTGCAAACTGTATACTGCAGACATTTATAAATATTAATATACGAAACTCACAAATTATAGATGGCACAGATTTAGAAGTAAATGATTTAAGGGATATATTGTCAGAATATTTAATCAAATAAACCAGTAAACAAAATGCTTATTTCTCTTGCACTTTGAACAATATTTTATTATAATCAAATTTTATATTATAAAGCATATGACACAGGTGACATAATGTTCTTTAATATAGACACATGAAAAATTTAGTAGCATCTTAAACAGTTCGACCTTGAAGTCAATTGCGTTTTGAGAAACTAGCAACTTTGAAATAAAAAAGTAAAAAAATTACATACTACTTAAAACAAATAATTTATACTGATGTCTGCTTATAAACTGTTTAATCTCTAAGTGTTAGTAATAGTCATAGTTTTGGAGCTTAAACTAATAGTAAAGTGACTTCTTGGGTCATGGTTTAAATTCTAACAACAATCGTTTAAATCATTCAAAATTATACCTGGAAATAAAACCAATTGTAAAGTCTGCGATTCTGGGCTTCTAATTATTTCTACTGTTTATATATACTATTATGTTTCAACATTAGAAATACATATGTGACCGGTTATATAGAGTGAACAATATTTTAAAATTGACTATTGATTAGATGTGTACTTTTAAATTAAAAACTACAAATAATTATAATTAAATTTTGATAGCCCATGATTTATTGAGAAATGACAAAAATTATCAAAAACACAATTACAAAAAAATTCAAATATTAATAACAATGCTATGATATGTGTGTGTATTTGTGTAACATTTCTACGAAAGCTAGTTAATAGTTTATATTGTTACAAATAGTTCCCACGTATTTCAATTTTGTGAAAGTTGCAAATATCTACATATCCGGTATAATAGGGAGATATATAGCTAGGCTGTTCGGTTGACAAGTGAGTCCATATAGCCATAGCGAAATTGATTGAATATTTTTTCATAGTATGTACTTTATCCTGTCGGATAATTTTAGTTAAAAATAAATAATTCGGTTAAATACAAAACAATATAGAATAGGGAGATATGGGCTATTCTGTTGACAAGTGAACCCATACGGTTATTGCTAAATTGATTGAATATTTTTACATAAGATGTACTTTATCTTGTCGGATAATTTCGGTAAAAAATAAACAATTCGGGTTAAATACAAAGAATATAGAATATAATATTAGTATATCAATATTAAATATTCTTTGTTTAAAAGCCATCAGTAAACTTTGTAGTGGATAATTAAGCCCTCAATTGTGTAAGATATTTTGTTGACGCACCCTGGAGACTGAAAAAACTATTTCACAGTCATAAAAGGTTGTTATAAGTAGTATAGGTAGGGTGGATTTGACTGCACTTATAACTAGATCATGACTCATCGATAACTCACCCCCATCCGTATAGAAAGAGTTGATTCTGCAGCAGTTTGACCTTTTGACCTTTGATTTTTGACTTTGAGTATAGTTAGAGTGGATTGTGCAGCACTTTGTTGTTTAGACATTTTGCCTTTTATCTTTGACTATTATTGACCACTATTGACCATCTTAACAAAACATTTTTAGATAATATGCCGGATGTGGTTACAGCGATTCTATATAATATGCAGGTAGTCTTTGTACTGAAAGTCCTACACGGTAAGCATTATACGAATTGTGCGGGTTACAAACATGACGGCATTGTGTAGATTTTTCATTCTATAAAAGATGTAAAAAAATTATAGTAGTTATTTCACACAGTAGACATCCATTCAATAATGTAAATATTTCCCTATCATGGTGATTCTTGTGTGTGTAACTATACCATGCTGGTTTGTTGCTGAGAATATGAACTCTAGGCTTCACTAATTGACTAAATGCACAATTCAAAACAAATTTATAAAGTGACAGTCTTTTTTCTTTACTATTGAATTATAACAGGATTATTTATATAGCTACCATACGCTATGTATACTGATGTAAGATTCTCATATATATGGTTACATGGATGGATTCTATATAATATGGAGATAGCACGTATATTTTAAATTAGACTTTGAAATATATTTTCGTATAAAAATTACAGGATTTTGATGCACTTGTCTTTGTACCAAAGTATACAAGCATAATTATGTCATGGTGGTTTGTTGCTGAGAGTATGAACTATGTAGGTTTTAATAATTGACTTTGAATGCACAATTATTCAAAACTATTCCAATGTTGACTATTAAACATAATGACACAATTATTTTCGACATTCACTATATAAATAGTGGTTACATATATGGTCTACTTCTTAGCAGGATATTTGTTACTATGTACTAATCCTAAGAGATAAATTTATAAAGTGCCAGCCATTCTTCTTTACTATTGAATTATAATATGATTATATACCTACCATATACTATGTATACTGATGTAAGATGCTAGTTTATATCTCTCTTTCTATCACTCGCATTAATTATATTATACCAGATTATACATATGAAGTAAGTTATGCATCATTTAATTAATAGAAAACAGACACACTTCTAGCGTAGCATGATATATGATTATTCAAACTGAGAAGGTAAATTGATAATACACCACTCTGTATTGTTTGGAACAGATAATTGACGAATTTTAAATTCCGTTATAATATATTCCGCAACTTGACTAATATGTAATTTAGTGAGCAAATTAAAGAAAATATATACAGTTAAAAAAGCGCTTTAGACCTTACTGATGTCGAATCATCAACACAGAGATCGAAAACAGTGATTATGTAAAAAAAATTCTAAAACATTTTGACTAACCTACTCTATGCATTTGTTTAAGTGTATTCATGTAGTATAAGCATAAAGTGATTTGATACTTGCAAGAAAATTTACCGCTTTCAACTTGTTGTTACTAGATATTCTTTGAAACAGGCTACAAGCATTCATGAAGTTAACAGTTAATTCAGGCGCGTTAAAAAGAAATGTTTTTACATCAGAGTGGTGTACGTGTCAAGATGGATAAATTTTACACATAATATAATATGTTGGCACATAATATGTTCCTTACGATAATATGTCATATTTTAAAATATAGAATTCTATCATTTTAAAATTAAAATTCTCTTATCTAAGGCGATAGGTTGTATGAACAATGAATATTTTAAAATTTTAATTTTAATATTAAATATATATATATATACTATTGGTCAATTACATCATTATCCGCTCTGATATAGATAAATATTTAATCAATAATTAACTATATGCATATATGAACATAATTTTCATGTGCTTTAGCACACAGACTTAAAAATTCACATAATATGTTAATCGTTTTGTAAGTATATATATATATATCTAATATGTAATAATATATTTTCAATTGTAATAAACAATATATTAAGTGATATTTTGATAAAATAGAATAAATAGTATACAATATATTTCCAGGTGAATTGAAAGATAGACTTTTTTCCATAATGAGAGGTAAATTTTCAATGAAATCTGACAATTTGGAAAATGTTAAAGGAATATTGTGTGAGATAATATGATATACTTACGAATAGATTAACATATATAATTAACTCGATAAAATAATACAAAACGTTTCCAAAGTTTATTTTTTATTTAAATATAAGTGATAAAAAATTCTGTCAGTATTGAAATGATAAATAAAGATTAAATTAATGACATTGACGTCGCATAAGCATAAATATTATAAAATAAATATAATACATTAAGTTTAACAATATTTTAATTATATTTCAAATTGATGTTAAAAATATTTGTTATCTGAAATGCCAAAATAAAATTAAAATTATTATAATTATCAGCAACATTTTTATTTAAAAGTTTAACATTATTTTAACGTATGATTTTAATTTTATATCGACGGCAATTTGTGTAAGATTATTCGCTTTTCTTGATAATTGATATAAATATAATTATCTTGATAAAATTTAAAAAAATCTAAGGCATGATTGCCATTTGTTTAATAATATATTCCGGGGTCAACCTTGTGTAGTCTGCGATCGGCTAAAGTCTGTCTGTCAAGATTGAGCTGAAAATATTGAGAATCTTTCACATCACAAAAATTATCCGATGAAAACAACTAGGTTGAGAGTCTTAGCTGCGTTTGGAGGGCTTGATGATAATAATTATAAACGTAATGCCAGAACGGTGAAGTATTGTTTGTGCAGTGCAAAATTGAAGGTTTCTTGTATTCTGCTGAGTAAAAGTTTACTAATTTATATTAAAAATGTAATCTATGTGAAACTAACTAAATAAACTTTTACATTTGCAGAAATAATAAATAATTACTGTTCTATAAATTTTCAGTTTTTATATATTTATCTTTAAATATCTAGAAGTTATGTTATACCAATAATTAAATGAGAATTAGTATAATTGTATAGAGCTTAGAACCAAAGATAAGCCGAATTATTTAATAGCAAGTAGCCTTATACATGCAGCAGTGGCGTCGGAATCTGGGGGGGCACGGG
>JAUZND010000421.1:0-35433 GCA_034780555.1 Coelogynopora nodosa | reverse complement strand
ATATCTGAAAGTAATATAGATATATCCTCCTTCATTGACGAAGAAGATTATATAATTTTTAATTTTTAATAAAAAAACTATAGTTTATGATAAATTTATTATGAAATAATAAAAGTCTTTTCAACAGCTAAATTTGCTAAATTTCAATCAAAAAATGAAGTAATTTTTTTGCTAAATATGGCAAGTCTGATAATTATCACTTAATTGTTGTAATTACGCTTTATCTTGTATTTTAAGTTGTAGAGATCCTTTCTTGTTATGACTGTTTCAGGAAACTGGTCAATAACGAGGCTGATGTTGGCATTACACGAAAGAAGAGCCCTTAGTTCTTCTTTTCAAGCCACGCTTAATGATGCTGTTCCGTTGTAATATTTATATAGTGAGGCCCCTAAAAATATATTTGATACAATACATTATTGGGAAATAATTGTATAAGATACCTATTGTGTGATTATGTAGCCGATTATATTGTTCAATGCAAAATTTTCCACTTTCATTGCACAATTTTAAGGTTATATAAAAATCACAATTTAGATCATAGTGATTCTGATTTCTCCTTATCTCTGCACATCTTGACCCTGAAAATTTTGCATGTTTGCAGGTCCATCTATTATAAATAAAAAATTAAACTCATTTTAATAAAATTAAATTTTTTACGTTATTTTTACGACTTTATCATCTACTTTCCGTGTCCTTTTGATCCTTATTGGATGATAATTAATTTGGCAATATTTTTTAACTTCATTAAAACCAATTTCATAACTTTCAAAAGTTTTTTC
The DNA here is from genome assembly GCA_034780555.1 of Coelogynopora nodosa. Taxonomy (NCBI): domain Eukaryota; kingdom Metazoa; phylum Platyhelminthes; order Proseriata; family Coelogynoporidae; genus Coelogynopora; species Coelogynopora nodosa. Next base: position 34,654 of record JAUZND010000421.1, on the reverse strand, counting down.
AAAAAATTCATCCAAATTCTGACTCATTTGGGTAAATAAGTAAATATAATTTTAATAAACCATTGACTCCGAAAAATACTTGGAATGGCGTCTTATTGTGGGCTCTATGTACTGTTATGTTGTATTTATATACTACTCCCGCCAGTATATCAACCCATCTAGGCATACCTTCGTTTAACATTTTCCCAATCCATCTACAAAAAAATATAAAAGAATCAAATACATCTTTAAAACACCGTTTTATGGTTTGATTGCACCTCTCGACTTGTCCCTCAGCTTGTGGATTACGCGGTCTTCTGTGAACAAAATTGACCTTATAGTCCTAAAATATTCAATTTTTTAATTAAAAAATTAATTTGTTTACTTTACACAACTTGCCATTGTCGGTGTGGAGAGTTTCTTGTGGTCCTACATTTTGAAATAATGTTTCAAATATGGCTTTAATTGTAACAGCTGCTTTATCCAACAATTTAAAAGACCACAGGAACTTAGAGTAGCAGTCTTCGATATTTAGAATAAATTTACATCCATCATTTCTCTCAGCATACGGTATCAGAGATACGCCATCTGCCTGATATCTTGACCTAGTCTTTTCAACAACAATTGCTTCAAGTGGTGAAACTGTCGTTAATTTCACATTTTGTAATGACTGCCATTATCTAAATAAGATTCTATTTAATCATTCTATTTAATTATGTACATCATTTTTCGAAATTCCGCAAGACGTTGTTGAAAAATAATTCAACGTTTTTTTCACTCCAGGATGCCCCATTTCATGAAATTTGATCATCGCTATATTCTTTGATGATACATCATCATCTGCGTAGACTTTAATAAAAAAATTTCAGTAAATCACTGATTCCAAAATAAATGGTACAGGCAATGCAATGATACCCTTCGATTTTCTTTAAATTTTGTATACAGTTGTATATTGTATATATATTTACATCGTAAACATTTTTTTAGTGATACGTTGTTTTTTTTAAAAGATATAAGGTCATTGGTCACTCTTTTTTTACCCAAATGCGATTTTGACAAAAGTTATATCATAATGAAGATCTTTGAATACAGAATAAGTACTAAAATTTTGGTTTTGTTGGAACTAGAATAAAACATCTTAATTAATAATTTAAAAGATCAATAAATAAATTGTTCAATTTAAACTATATTGTTATTAGTTACAGAATTTTTAAATAATTATTTATTTAAATATTTTAAAAATTAGTTAACTTATACACAACCGTTCTCTCGTCAACACTGATGTACGTCCAACAATGCGTTTGTGAAATTAGGTCCACAGCTTCATATTGCAAAGATTCATCAAAAACGTCATTATTGTCCATTAGGTAGGCTTTAGTGGCTGATCCTTCGAAACACGATACAAATTGATCCGCCGACTGAACAATCCTATTACTTTTTACCATATTAAATACTCTCCTCTTTGCAGCCCCGCCAATTCCATCAACCACTCCCTTACCATGGCTGCTCGCGAAAAAATTCCAGGACAGTTTTTTTATGTTATATCTAAATTGATGTTTTAATTAATTAATTATAATTCCATAAAAATTTAATATTATTACTTTTGTGAAAAAATACTCAGATATCGGTGACAATAACGATTTTTAAATTGACTATAAGGCCCATCAGACCACAAAAAAATAGTTCCTGTATCCTTTACCGTTTTTAATAGCTGGTTCAATAGGATCAGGACATTCTTTTTTGTATGGCTGGTACTGTCCGAACATATTATCACCGATTCTTGTTTTCCTTTGCTGTATATTGCAACTGTGAAAATTGACACTTGTTTTTGGGTATATAGGCACCTTGAATTTCATTTTGGTGACGACAGGCGTAGTTTTGGGCAAAATCGAAGTGCACCAAAACGTGATTGTCCGTTGTGTTACAAATTTTTTTGTGCCTTTCATAGGTTTGACTCTGGTGGTTTTTGGTGATACTATGAAGTATAAATTTAGGTAGGATTTTTTTAAACAGTTCAACAGCGGCTTTAATTTTAGAACACTTGGTCATTCTTAAAAAAAATCCATTATGCTTTTTCCATTCCTTGTGTATGACAATTATTTCTAAAATACAAATATTTATAAATTATAGATGAAAATGATAATTACCATCGTCAAAAGAGGGAATAACATACTCATTAACGAAAAAGCTACCATCTGAACAAAAAACACAATCTCCAAATTCACACTCATCTGTTAGTTCAACACATTGGAAACATCTAAGACTGTATGGGGGGAAATTATAATAACACGACAGACCGTCATATAAGGATAAAAAATCTTCGTGTATCTGGCACAAGCAAACATGTTGTGGTAGTTTTGACGATAATAAAACATATGTTGGTTTAAACGTACGGAAACTAGATTTCCCCGTTATGTCTGGATACCTTGAATTGTACATTTCAAACACTTCATTAAATGAGTACATGAGGTACATTTTTTGTTTTTGTACTCTTATGTTATTTTCAAGTATTGTAATGAAGTCAATTTTGCCGGGGAATATTCGAGACACGTCATTTCGCTCAAAAAACTCCACTACATTTTTCATATCTACATTTTCGATTTTAGATTTCCTTTTTTTTCTAAGTTGAATGCCATTCCTTGCTGTTAGCACCATTCTTCTTGAGACGTCAAGATCTCTTGTTATTTTTGATATAGACCAAGAGTCTGGCAGTAAATTGATGAGTGTTATTTTTTGGGATCTCGGTGACTGTGAAATTGTCTCTTTGATTTTAATTATAATAATATCGAATTCGATTGATGGTTCATTTGTATATATTGATTTAGGTTTCTCCGCAATTGGGAAATCCACATATCTGTTTATGGCACTTTCTGTGGCGGTTTTTATTCGGTCGATCTTTTCATTAATGTACGTAACAGGATTATTTACAAGAAATTTTCTCTTTTTTATGGGCGATGGTGTTATTTCCTTAAAAGATTCATTTATTAATTCTATTTTATTTGAGGCGCTGAGTATATACTCATCTTCATTAGTAACATCGTCTATAACATCCTCTACATTTGTAACATCCTCTTCATGTATCACACCTTGTTCATATATCTTATGCTTACGGCATTGGGTGCAAAGTTTTTGACCTTGTTGTAAAATCTCAAGTTGGCTTCCTGTCGCGAATCTTAAACCATTTGAAACTTTTTTTACATGCAAATTGTACGGATTAGCACAAAACCTGCCGATATCTTTCGGCATTAATACGATATTTATAAAATTAATAAATTTCTGTATAAATAAATTCGGTTATCAAATTTGAAAATGTAATGATAAAATAATATAAAATTTTCATTTAAAACATGACAACTGTAAAGGAATAGGGTCAAATACAGAAATATTTTATTCTACAAGAATCTCAAGTGTCTATGAGCTCAGAGTTTATTATAAAATATTTGAAAAATATTGGCCCAGTTGGTCAACACTACAAATACAATTCATAAATTCTCAACTTTATTCTTTAAACTTAAATAAGTTAAGAGTGTTTTTATTTTGTCGAAAACACTCTCAGGAAGTATAAGTATGTTGACAAAGAACATAATAAATATATTTTAAATATTTACAATTTAAAGTTATAAAAAATAAATTTAACATCAATTTAGTCTATTAATGTTACTACGTTACTACAACTATTTCACAAAATTTAAATTTAAATTCGTTATTGTATCTATGATATTGGGTCCCACACTCCGATTTTTTAATATGTAATGTAAAATTGAATTCTGAATTCAATGATCCCTTTTACGGTTAAATAGGACATGGGTAAAAATAAGACACTTTAAAGTCCTATATATATATATATATATTTTTAATTAATTAATATTTTGTCCAAAAATTTTGAAATGAGTGAATAAAAAATATTTAGATTCCGTGTTTGCCTTGGAAAATATAGAAAAAACGTGCGACGAATGCTGGCAAGTGGTCTTTTGGAAAAGTGATTTTCTATTTACAGAAATGACGAAACAAAGCATGTTTACAGCTGAAAACAATTTGAAAAAACGCGATAAAAAAGATACAATACAAATTGGAATAAACGATATAATAATTTCCAAATCATTAGGAACGATAATTAACGTTGATGTTGTTTTAAAGGAAAGTTCAACCTTTTGTTTGAGTAAAATTATAAACAGTGAAGTGGACGTTTTCAAAGTAAAGTGCGGAAATAAAAAGCAATTCATCTCGGATTATCTTGGAAGAACTATGGTCGATTCCAGAGGTAAAATTTCTCTAAAGTACGAACTCGTTTCACGTGGATCAGTAAAGGAAAACAAATTTACAGAATTTTTCGTGTACGATTATCCAAATTCTTTCAAAAACACTTTTTACACCTTATTGTTTAAATTGGTTGAACAAGACAATTTCACGTGTTGCAATATAATTGAATTGGACCCTCGGTATCTCACAGATATCGTAATTTTTCACATTGAAAGTTTCATCTTTATTAAGAAAATTCTTTCCAGTAAAACTAAAATAAAACCACACGTTAAAGAGATTGTCAATTTCTGGAAAAATATGGGTTACCTGATATTATACACTAGCGATAAACCTGTACATGATATTGGTAATGTTAAAAGTAAAATGGCCAGTAGTGGTTTAGCAAATGGGTATTTTCAATTTTTTCAAAATGTGCATGGCACTAGTAAAAGGTTGAAATATTTGAAAAACTTAATATCCAATCAGACAGTGAATATTGTTGCAGCTTATGGTTCTCTATTTGATGCATTTGTTTATAAAGAAGCTGGGGTAAAGGATGAAAATATTCGTTACATTTCAAGTTGTTTGGGTAAAAAGGGCGATATCAAGGTAATTTCAAATCTAACGGACCACCTCAACGAGCTGAAGAGTTTTGACAACAATTCCACATGCAATTACAAAAATGGTCCTTGTTTTTTCGACATTTTTGAATAATTTTAAAATTAGCATTAATATTAAAATTGTCATGGTTTCTTCAATTTAACTTTATTTACAATATTATTTTTGCACGTGACTTGAAAAATGCATTATATTGACGATAAAGTGAACCAAGAATCGGAAGCGATTGTGTAATTTTTTGTGAGTAATTATAATTATTTCAATTAGACAATGTTGTTCATGTGGACAAACGATAGACCCAAACCCCACGAAAATGTGTGTAAATTGTATGAAACAAAAAGTAGATATCGGGCAAGAAATCGTCAAAAGTTTGTCAATTCATCAATGTAAATTATGTTTGAGATTTCTTCAACCTCCGAGTACGTGGGTATCGGCAGATATGGGATCTTCTCAACTTTTATCCATATGTTTGAAAAAGATTAGAAATTTGAGCAAAGTTGCAGAATTTTTTATAATTTAATTTCAATTTTAGCTTCATTTGAGTCACGCAGAATTTGAATGGACCGAGCCTCACAGCAAAAGATTGATTGTTTCCATTACTCTGCAAAAGGAGGTCAGTAAAGACGTTGTTTTGCAACAGGTAGTGCAGATAAAATACATTATTGCCAATAAAACGTGCAATGATTGTCATCGAGTGGAAGCTAAAGATTATTGGAGGACTGTAGTTCAACTCCGACAAAAGGTGTGTTAAAAATATAATTTCAATTTTGAAAATATACATTTAGACTTCTTTTCGAAAGACAATTTTATATATGGAACAGAAAATTGTCAAATCGGGCGCTCATCGAAATTGCACAAAGATTGAAATGACGCCAGGTATAATACTTTATATAATTGTTTATAATTAAAGTTTTTAATAGATGGAATTGACTTTTTTTTCGCTCAATTACAAGACGGAAAAAGAATGACTGACTACATTTTATGCAATACTCCCTCCAAGTATCAAACATCTAGAGAATTGGTAACACACGATGAACACTCCAGCACGTACACTTACAAGAATACGTTTTCAATTGAAGTATCGCCGATATGTAAAGATCACGTGCTATGTTTGCCTAAAAAAATTGCCGTCAAGCTTGGAAATATGTCTCAGATTTGCATATGTACAAAGGTACATCAAGATATGCATCTCATCGATCCTTTGACTGCCAGAAGTGAGTTTTAGATGAATATATTTTTTTAATTTAAATTTTTTTATATTAGTTTCTACTCTAACTCGCGATTACTACTGGAAAGTCCCTTTCAAACCTCTTGTTGATCTAAAAACATCTTCAAAATTTATAATTATGAGTATAAATTTTCTGACCGTCAAAGACCAGCCTCATATTTCAGGAACTTCAAGACTATCAAAAAAGGTATATTGATTATTTATTTCGTTTAATTTTTTTAAACTTTTTATTCTTGAAAATATTTTCAATTTTAAAAACTCTTGATTTTTTATTTTTTTATTTATTTATTTTTTTATTTTTTTATTTTTTTATTTTTTTATTTTTTTATTAATTTTTAGCATACAATGGCTGAAGCTTGGGTAACTGCTGAAGATAGAATTGGCCATGATGAATTTATTTACACTCGTACTCACTTGGGAAACATTTTAAAAGTTGGTGATACTGTTTTGGGGTATAATTTAGAAAATTGTACTACAAACAATGAGGATTTCGACAAAATGAATGCTGATTTTATTCCCAGTGTCGTAATTAAAAAATTATCAGACATTTTATTTTAAAATATTTAGGTTTTGATTAAAAAATTATACAACCCTGAAACAATCAAAAAAACTCAAGTTGATAGAATTCAAGTTCAAAATGCTGATCAAGAGTTTGATTACGTTGATAATATTGACGAATATAGAGATTTTGCAGGACCTAATGATAACGGTAACATTTTAAAAAAATATAAATATTTTGTAAACTTTTTTTCAGAAAGTGACGAAGAATCAATATCCATGGGAGACTAAAATGAAGAAAAAAATAAAATTAATTGTAAAATATACCTTTATAGATTATTTTATATTATTTATCAATTAAATTTATCTTCACCATAGAAACTTTGTTTGTAATTTAAAGATTAAAACTTTTTTAGAAAAACATGCAATTCTCATGTTTAAAAAATACTTTAGTAGTCAGGGATTAGTTGAAATATCCACCGAACCTTCCGCCCAAGTGAAATTAAACATACAACATTGTTTTTCACGAGCGGTAGGGGTTTTAAAAGATGATAACAAAGAGGATTGTAAATTGAGGTATTTTTTTAAAATAATAATATTCATTTATAAATGAATAGTTCTCAAAGTAAAGAAATATGTACTTGTTGTGAAGCCATTTTTTTGCACCAACTTAAAAAACCTTCTAAAGTAAAATGTAAAAAATTATATTTATAAACAAATTTAGTTTTATTCACAATTGTTAAAAATGTATTCTATTGGAGATGTTATAAAGGAAATTGAGTCCATGTCGCAGATAAACACCGATTGCGGCTTTTGTAGGGTAAAAAAGTAAATTATTTTAAAAATTATTGTTTTTAGGCGTGGATTAGATATGCATTAAATGATATTGGAACCTTTTTTGGGTTTTTAAACAGCATAAAACAGCAAGATTTGAGGTTTTTTTTTAAATTTTATATAAAATAATTTTTTTTTCAAGAAAATATTACTTTAAAAATGCATTTTTGAGAGATGAAGAATGTTTCGACTTTTTAAATATGCAACTTGAAGGTGTAGTTATTTTATCATATAATATCAATTATTAGATTTGTCTGAAATTGCTTTTAAATTACCTGTAAATTCGTCTCTGTTCAACAATATAAACAATGATTCTCTGAATCTTGCTGGAAAGCAGTTGATTAAGAAAAGTGAAGTTTCATGTGAGTATCTTGATACCAAGTTCAGTATATTTCGCCAAATTTCCAGAAAATCGTACAGTCGACATCTTCGATTTTGCTCATTTTTTTATATATATTTTTGAAATTTCGAATTAATTAAAAAGTTGGAAAAGCTAAATTTTCATTATAATATCGATCACTACCATTTCCGAAAAATAAATATTAAGTCGATCAAAATTGATGCTTCCTGTTGGTATGATAAATTTCCGGAAATAATAAATAATTTGTAAATTGTATGCAATAAATTACTACATGCAACCTAAAAGTGACTTGCTTGTTGACGCCCTCGGCAGAGCTAGATACGTTTTTGTACGTAATACAAAAATGTCAATCTAGTAATTAATAAACGAGTATTATGAAGAATATTTTTTTCTTTTTATTTTTATCAATTTTATGACTTTTATCAACAATTTAAATTTTAAATTTTAACATGTACACATTGAATGTGAATATTTCACAATGATTTTATTTTTTGGTTCGTGAAATGATAATTAATGCTTAAAATTAAACTATTAAATTATATTGACACATTTACATTATAGATCAGTTCGAATAAATTATTCTACCAATATACCAAATTTGAAAAAAATCTAAAGGCCCGAGTGTACGCACGCCGTTGACGAAATAATATATAACTTATAGTGAACTTGGTGTCACATTTAAAACTTTGTTAATTTGATTTTTAGTAGAAAAATTATCCGATATTGATTCTGACGACTTATTCAATGACAGTTCAATCTCAGTCATTAGTAAAACTAAAATTTTTTTTAATAGAAATTCGGAATGTGAAGTTGTCAATACATGTTCCACTATCCTGGAAAACAAAAGTGATGATGTGATTAAAAAAAGACGAAATTGGTTGGAGGAAAATAAAAAATGCATGCCTATCGTTAAACCTACAGACTCGAAACGAGAAATTGTTGCAGGATCGCAGCAAATCCAAGAAATTCGGGACGTTAGTATGTTTCATATTCAGAAACATGTAGAAAAGATTAAAATGCTCAAGTTTGAATCTAAAACAGTGGAAACGGTCAACCAAGAAGAGGAAGAATTAAAATTTAATGCAATTAATGATATGAACGTTATATCCCAGAGTCAGTTTGACTTAATATTCCAACCTGAAATGACAGTTCGCGAAATAACAACAGAATACTACAAAAGCCTGCCTTTAGAATTGACGACGGCGGAGAGATTAGCCATGGTGAATAAAAAAAGGCAACAACTCGTGTATAGTGGAAAAGACGTGCAATATTACTGCAAGGAAAATTACGTGTTGGACAGAGACGGATTAATCTATCGACAAACTCTGCGGGATGAATATGTTCAATTGTTGTTGATAGGAGATGTGTACGATTGCTGGTCAGATGGCGTAACGTCCACTTTAAACAGTCGTAACGAGCATGTACAAAATCAACAACATTTAATCGTACCTGAACGAGTAATAGAAAATAATAATAATAACGTGAAAATGAAACAAGAATTTTGTGAAATTTCCAAATTTGACTTTTTCGACCTTTTAGTTTTGAAAAACACTGATTTTGACAAAGATGTCACCAACAAGACCCCGGATGAAAAATTTCTACAACATATCGGAGATATTATCGAAATTCCTACTAGTTTCGATCCGCTGTACGCATTACAAGGACGTGTAATGTCGGAAAAGGGAAAAGACTTTGACGTAAAAAAGCACAAACAGTTTAACGATAAACTGGTGAAATTTAACCAAATTGTCGTTTTTTTCAGCAACAAACTAGATATGATTTTGGAAAAAATTATGGAGAAAATCCAGTGTTATCTTAAAATTATCCACGCCGGCAGTATAATGAAACAATGTTACATGTGTCACGGATGTTTTTGTCTTATTGGAACTTCAAATTCCAAGGATTTTCGATTGTGTGTTTTTGACGGACACGTTTATTGTTTATCATGTCACACTGGAAAAAAGAGTGTGGTTCCCGCGCAGATACTCCACAATTTTTACTTTGGCAAATTTCCAGTCTGTGACGGTTGTTTTGATTTCCTCAAGGTGGCGATTTCAAATGTTATGGCCGATTTGGATTACTCGTCCAACCCCATGTTTAAATTTCCTTGTTTCACTTCTACTCTAGTGGCGAGGAGGCAACTGAATTGCGCCTGGGAGTATATGCAAATGTGCAAACATGTGGACGAAGCTAGTGTAGAAATTTGGATAAAAAACACACTTCAAGTAAACTCCTGCTGTCTCTTTGATAATAACAAATATTGGACTTTTGAAGACATTATGAATATTGAGCAGAATAATTTATTGCCAAAAATTTCTAAAGTTGTAGAAAAGGTTGAAAAGCATGTTAATGATTGTTTCATGTGTACGCAAAGGGGACACGTGTGTTTGTTTTGCAATTCCGATAAAATTATTTTCCAATTTCAGGACGCCGTTTCTGTGGTAAAATTTTTTTTTACAAGTTATAATATTTTATTGAAAAACCAAATTTTTTATTTATTTATTGAAGAAGATTTATGAAACGTTATAATAACGGTTATTTTAAGGGATCGTAATCCAGGACTAAATCCGGGATCTCGAAAATTACACGATAAACATTGTTTTAATTTATTATAATTATATAAATGTTATCAAATTAGCCACGTATTTATGGAAACTTTAGTTTATATTGCCAAAAAAAATTAAAAGTTTACTAGTTTATTAAAACATTAATTAAATTTTTTTAAATGTGACCAATGATCATGTTCATATAGCTTTACTTTGTATCAGGGATGGCACATTTGGTTTTTTAATTTATTTTGAAAAGTTTGAAAATAAAAATAATAAATGTCATCAATTTGAAAATTACCGGTAACATTTATTGAACAATATTTAAAAATTTAATAATTATTAGGGTGTCATAAAATTTCACTTTTTTAAAAGAATCGCTTGCGAGTAAGGCTTAATATGATCTCTATAAAAAATGTATTGCGATAAAATTATATAAAAAATATTTATTATCCTGGTTGCAGTGGTCATTCAACAACATCTTGATCATAGCACGAAAAATATTTTTTTAGTCTTGACCGCTACAATCACACAACCAACGAAAATGAATTTATTATTTGATATATAGTATAAATCAATGTTAATTAAATAGTTTTAGTCTAAATTTAGACATTTTGAAGGGTATTAATTTTATACTTTTTGACCTTTTTTTAATATTTAAAATATCTTAAAAAAATATTATTTAATTTATAAATGTAATTAAAAAATAATAAGTTTTACTTAAATTTTAAAATTTAAAAATTTGTATTGACCACTGCAACTACAATGGTCATATTTTGAAATTATATTAGTTTTATAATGGAGAATATATTCTACCCACCTGTCAAATTTTTCGTTGAACCCATTGTCACCCTAATAACTATGACAGGAAGAGTGATCAAAAATCAAAAAAATTATTATTTTTTTAAAAATTTTTTATTATTGTATAATTTTTATTTGTTACTATTATTTTAATATGTATTTTAGTGCAAAGTCTGTCGATGTACCACTCATACAGCATGTTCTGAAGCATTTAAATATTGTATAAAATGCGTGAGATTAGATTCTCGGAAAAAACTTTTTAAAAGATAATTAATGAATTATAATTATATATAATTGATTAAATTTAAAACGAATAATATATTACAATTTAAAATCATTTGAATAGTTGATCTATCGGAGTAAGAGATTTAGATCTTGTATGTGATAGTTTCTGTTTTTTGGAAGCAGTGGCAAGAAACTCAGTTTCTAAACATTTTTTATAAAGCAGGTTGTTTAACGATTTTTTTTCTTTGACTTGAAAGTTGGTTGCAACAGCTTCAAATTTAAAAGTAGTCAATTTTGACTCGAGACTCGTGTTTTTCATGCACATGTCGATATATTTTTTCTTTTCCTGGCTCGCAGCATTTTTGGAGGCCCAATAACCTTGACTGATTTGTACTATTGGGTACGGCTGTCCATTTACCAGTAGAATATTGTCTTGTTGAATATCTGGGCTGGGGGAATCGGCAATTTGCAAGGTTGCATTTTTGCCTGTTTCGCCAATGGAACAAATTTTAAGAGGATTTGTGTTTTTTCTCCTTTTACGTCGACTTTCTGGTGTGTTGCAAGTGGATTTTGTCTCGGGGTTTAATTTTGCAGATATTGATGTCGATAAGTTGTTGAGAAAGCAATCTTCTCTATTTCCGAATGATTTTGATCGCTCTCTAGTGGCAGATTCAAAAGATTGGTCAATGTTTTGCTCTGGTGTTTTTTCAGCTAAAAATTTGATAAAGAAATTTTTTAAAAAATCTATTTTACTACTTTTCATTTTTTTGTTTTTATCAGTTTTTGTTTTGGCAAGTTTCTAAAAAAATGTGTACAAAAATAATTATTTTATAACTATAAGAATAATAAATTATTACAATAAAATTGGAATTTTCTGAATCTCTGATTATCCTATTGATTGAGCTAATGCTAGGTGTGTTTTTAGGCGAGCAGATACCATCATCTTGAAGTTTTTGGCGAATTTCCCACGCAAATATATTTGCATTCTTTTCTTTATAATCTCTAACTTTGTTTACTACACTAGGAGTTGTAACTTTTGGTTTACTTCCTCCGATTTGACCAGGGTGGATATTTCCAGTTTTTCGATATCGGTTTAAAATTTTACTCACACATCCATGTGAAACCTATTTAAAATTAAATAAATTTTAATAAATTTTAATTTTTTGATTTGTTGAAAATAAAGTATAATTCATATTTCGAAGGAATTAAAAATTTATATGAATTCAATAAAATTTCAAAATAATTGATTTTTGAACTTCCAATCAATTAATTAGAAACCTTGATTATAAAATTTACAAAATTATTTCAAAGTTTTTAGTAAAAAAGTCAAAAATTTAGTGAATTCAAATTTTGCATATAAATTGCAATTACTTGTAATTGTCTGCTGATTTCACAAGGTCTCACACCCTTTAAAGCCATATCGAGAATTTTTAAACGCAATTCTTCTGGTAAAGGCCGCCCATTTGTAAAAATCCTTCCATATTGATTAATTGTCTGTCCGGAACCTAATTTTTTTTTTAAATTAATAAAACATTGTAAAACCTAAAGGTAATTGTGATTTTTGAACAATCTTGCTCTTACTTTTGTTAGTTTTGGAAACACTCTTGTCATGATTGTCGCTCTTTAAATTTGCTGCTAAAGAAGGATAGTTGGCAGGTGTTTGCGTCATGTTTGCTAATAATGAAGATAATTCTGGTGTAAAAAAAGCACATTTTTCTTCGTTTTCGTTTTCATTTTTATTTTCAATGTTCTCTGTTGTATTTTCCGTTATCAACAAATTAGGGTCAAACTTAATCTCGGCTTTTGAACATGATTCACGTGTCGAGTTTCCATCACTCGTTAATTCCTTATTGGATAAATCTAATGCACACTCCTTGACGGTGAGTTTACCTGTAAAAGATGAATTAATAAAACATCTGCGCATTTAAATATTTAAATTTAAATTTAAATTAAAAAAATATATAAACAATATTTAACAATTTTTAACCTTCAGTGCTCTCTTTTGATTCTCTAGACATGCACTTGTCGTCAAATAAAGGTGCTTTGTCGATATCTGTGATTGTCTTTAACTTGTAATTATGTGTAGCAAATTTGAACAAAGCTGACATCAAGAAGATACTAAATGTAAGCAACGTTGAGTCTTATCTAAAAAGAATGTTTGTAAAGAAGCAATGTTCACTAGATATTAGAAAAACTCGAGTGTAAATTATTCAAAAGTCAACAGTAGCAAACTGCAGCATGGTTATTTACCAACTTCATGGGTAAATAATGGGAACGATATTAGGCATTTGATACCAACATTTAAAAATCATACATGAATCATGATGCAACATTTAGTAAAAATTTATAAAATTTTCCACTTTTTTATAAACTTTTCGCAACAATTAAGCTCAAAAAAGCATAATTTTACCCCAAAATGAAAAATAAACAACTATGACCTACATTTTATATTTACATGATAAACGAATGTGTTGATAATACCTATTATTATTCGCAGTTGAAGTTGTCGAGAGATAATTAAAGTTTACAAAGTTGTTGAGATTTGAAAAATGAATTTTTAAATGAAACTTTTTGCAGATGGTTTTATGACCAGTTTACAAATAAATTTGAAATAATCATCATCTTCTTTGCACCTCAAACGCAACCGTGGAAAGGCTTTGATGTCTTATTTACCTAAGTTTATTTACAGCAGTTGGGCAAAAACAAATAAAAATAAAAAAATATATATGTTATATAACATATGCAGTCGACTCGACACCATCACGTATTTTAAAAAAAGTTAAATGTAACGTGATATGCACGCTTGATATGATGCATCTGCAAAATTGTGTAAAAATCTCAAATTACCAAAATTAAGCGTGTCCAATGATTTTATGCTTGCAAGTAAAATTTACTCAAGGTGGAATGAAATGAATAAAATAAATAAAATGATTCAGTTGTGAATCTAAAAATCCAATACACGAAAAATAGATTTGCAACTGTTTGCCAACCTGCGTGATTAGATCATGAAATTTATTCCTACTGGATGGGCAAAAAATAAATCTCAGATTGCTCTATTCAGTCTACAAGATAAAAATCGATCAAGAAAATCAAAATGGCGTAAATGTGGCTGGAAAATTCACGATTGAGATGTTAACTTTTTGTATTCAAACCTAGACCAATTACAATGCAATGATGAGGTATATCGATCTTGGATCGATAAAAAGACGTGAAATTCAGTTCCAGTCGAAATACACACGAATAAGAGCATCAAAGTAAATTGATCAGTGTATTGATTCTGTTTATTCCATATCGGATGCTCATTAACATTTATACATGAATCAACAATACCAAGATGAATTGTCCAATTTGATACAGTTTTAGCAACAAAATATCGACAAAATGTGATGCTTCATTATAAAACATGATTAATTTCGACTCTTGTAGGATAAGACATTTTATCACAATATATCGAAGAATCCGTCACATTCACTGAATATCATAATGCATCTGCGTCGATACTATTGGCCAAATAAGAGCAGCTGTTTTAAATTATTTTTTAAAATGTTACCTTTTTTTCATCGATTGACAAATTAATTCGAAATGTTGATAAAATAAATTTTAATAAAATAACTTTGCGTTAACTGCGGTGGAACCTTAACATGGTAAACTAATTTCCGTAACATTGCATTAAAATTTAATTTAAATGCGTTATAAAGTGGAACATGTATATTTGTGTGCGTATCAATAAACGGACGTATGTAATTTGTTAAAATAAATGAGGGAAAGGTTACAAATGGTATCGCTTGATGTACTACTCATTTATAAATAAAAAATACCTTTTAAAAATTGTATTGCAATGCATCATGAATAAAAATATAAATATAAATAAAATGGTTACATGATCAATCTTTCAAAGATTCAGCAACCGATTAAGACTAAACACTCAACCTGGATTCACTTTGCATAATTAATGGCCAAATGGGCATATGTTATTAAAATATTTATGAGGTAGATTTATTGAGAATCAGATTCACTTTATTAGAGATCAATAAATTCATACATGTTCGTTCTCAATTTGAAATTTTGAATACGAATAATTATCGATAAATTGGATGCAAGACCGAATTGCGATTCAAACGATCGATTTTAATAAAAAATTAAATTTTATTATACACCTCAACATCAAGCAAACAAATCTTGACTTTCCACATTAATATTCTTATCCTCGGTTGTGCCAAAATTTAAAAAATGCGCAGGTCTATGTACTTCGTTGTAGAAATCTAATGGTGTACCTAGAGTCACATCGTAGTTCATATTCACGTCGTGGCGTACTCCTAAAAATGAATTTTAAAAGTGTTTTTTGAAATAAATTATTTAAACCCATAAAATTGTAATTCCAGGAAGAATGTGTAGGTATCATAAAGAATCCTAGAAAACGATCACTCAAAAGCATCTGCACCCTTTCATAATGCGTGGTTAGATATCCTCTTGGATTCGAACTCTTGTCCATATTGGATCTACCCCATTCATACCCTCCAGGAGTAAGTTTATAAGCTGCCAGAGAACACGATCCAGGCGTAAAACTACACGTCATGATGATGGACTTTTCTCCATCCCACGTGGCGTTTTCCTTCATAATTTTAGCGTGCATGGTTATATCCTGAGGCGCCAATTGCGGCAGTTCATTCGGTTGGGTATGGATCCACCCCAGAGGTTCGTAGTCTTCAAGATATGTGTGTTTCGGCAACTGGTGAGGCACAAAAACATTCTGATGCGTTCCAATTTGAGGGACCATAACTATACATTTAATTTCCTTCACCGAGCTGTTATCCGGGGGACTCTTACCGTACAAATAGCCACATATTTGAACTCTCAGATCGGATACTACGATGAACTTTTTCAATAAATTCTTGGGCAGAACGTACGTAAAGCTCGTTTCTTTCAAATCTTCACTGCTTACGTAAATGTGGTTAACTCTCAGATGTAAATTGGTCGAGGATATGGCTCGCACTCTCCATTCCGTCCTAGAAGAAAATACTTGCGCTTCATAATTACTCGTAGTTGTAGAAATAATGGTATCTCCGTGTTTATTGACGGTTTGGGTCGTAGTAGCCGTGATCTGACTCTGTTCCGATGCCTGTTTTTCAATTTCCGCAATCTTTTGCCTGTCTTGAGAAGGAGCGCTAATCTCCATACCCAAAATAATGTCTCTTATTTCAGATTGTGTTAAAGAAGCAACATTTACATTGTTCTTTTTCCCGTAATCTGCCAAAATCAAATCCTTCAACTGCACTTCCACTTTAACCCACTGTTCGTCGGATAACGAAGGCCACACATGATGAGGTTCTACGATTGTCAATTTGTCGGGTCTAAGAATCAACTTGGCTCTATCGTTGTTTACGTGCAAGGCACGCAGAATTAGGATCAATCGAGAGAAAGCCGTATAGGATGATATCGACTTTAGCCAATCATCGTAAAGATTGAAAAGCACCATTTGTGGCTCGGTCGCTTTCAAAATCAAGTCACCAAATTTCTCAACCTTCATACAAGCTTGGAACGGTAGTTGCAACTCGCTGCCTTTAATCACAATGTTGGGAAAATCCAAAAGATGTACTTCCAAAGGATCCAGCATTCCTCTTCTAGTGACTACAACTTGTTTCGGTTGTTCTTCGACGGGCAGAGATCTAATGAGAGCGGCTACTTCTTCTGCAGTCTTCCACTTGGCCAATTGACTCAGTCTCTTTTGACCTGCCCACACAGAAGTGTGAATAATTTTCAAAAACAACTGACCTGTTCTAGGATTAAAAATGAAAATGGCCCCATTTATCGGTTTTGTCGTTAAATTCCCTTCAAACGTTTTGTGAATAGTCACTCTATAAACATTAGTATCATCCACGAACCAGATTATTTGATTGGAAAAGAGTTCTCCATAGTTTTGCGAAGAAAGATAAGGCTCGGTAGGCTCAGAAGAATACAGTTGGAGTCCCTTTCTGATTCTTTCTCTCAACACGTACATTGCTGGATTGGCCTTCATTATTTTCGACATTGCTTGTTGTATAAGTGGCTTGGTCCCAGGTATCCAATTTCCATATGCACTGTAGAGGTTGTACGCCATATCTACTGCAATCAACACTCCGTATGGAGAAGGATATATACTCATGTTGTCTGTCGTGTAATCTAAAAACTTGGCCCGCGCATATCTCTCCACGTCATGCGAGTCAAAATCGCCCCATCTCAGTTGAACGTCTATCCAATACTTTTGGGTAGTTGAATTGTCCATAGTGTCCTTTGTGTCGAATAAGAGTGAAGGTCTAGATACGTTCCACTTGTACGAAGAAATCAACAAAATGTCTGCACAGGAGCTATTCATCTTGTACGACTTTCGAGGGTGAATTGTCTCTTTTTGAACCGTTTCAATGCCCAAAGCGTCTAGTTCTTGATCCAACACTTGACACAAATCCATCACTATACTTTCATGCACTTTCTGCCACAAGTGAGCTCTAAAGATTTGAATCAAGGATATCTTCAACGTCGGTATTTTACCATGCATAAAGATCCCAGTCAAGTCCAATTGAACTTGGAAACCAACATAAACGTTGGCTCTGTTTATAGTGGGCGACCACCATAAAGTAAACCTTCGATTGGGGATTTGGTTGAGACCTGCTCTCTGCGCATTAGTCAGTTTTTTAAACTTCATAGACTCTTCAAACCCACTCGCCTTTTCCCAGAACAACCCTTCCCACGTCGGGAAAAATGTCCCTCTGAACAGTGTATGTTCCAAGATACCTTCCACTCCCCCGAGAGCTTGAATCATGTCGGTTCTGTAATTGTTTAAATTCCACAACTTTCCATCGTGTCGCTGATGCGTCCACCAAAAGGGATTTTGCCTCAACACTTGGTACTGTTTAAAATCCGTTCTTACACGCCAACCTTTATCGTATGCCAACGTGTGTCTATCAACTTGAAATAGTGTATTTATTCTTGGTATTCCTCTATCCCAGCTGTCTTCCAAATCCTCTAAAGTCAATCTCCTATTTTGGGCATTAGCTTCCTGTCGTTTCAAGGCATACTCCGCCCACACCCTCTGTGAATCTATAAATTCGCTCTCCCATGGCATAATATACCGGTAAAGATTGGGAATTAACTGATCTTCGTCGTGTGTCATCCCCGATCTAAAATGTGTTATTCCAGTATCTGTCTGTTTGGACCATCTTAAATCAGATTGTGGAATAAGAACGTGTCCCATACTCAGCATACCCAATCCTCCCAATTCCTTTGGCGTGTAAAACACTACCGGTGGAAAACGAGTAGGCATTTTAGAGTTTAGTCCAATTTTTATCCTAGTCTGTATTTTATTTTCACACTTGACCAACAAATCCAATAGTTCTTGAGTATTTACGACTGCCTCTCTGAAATATGTCATGAGACCAATAAGAGAAGTATTCCATTTATTAACAATTTTGGTAAATGTAGTGGACCCAGAAGCCATTAAAATCTGTCTCACACGGTTATGATATTTATTTAGAGATTCATCGTCCACTCGCAGAAAACATTGAGCGGTTCTCTCTTTCGAAATTTCATTTTGAAGATTCCACACTCCGTCCCGATGAGCAAACTCTTCGTATGTCATTCTGCACTTTGGCAATATTCTGCATTCAAATCCACAAATGTTGAACAGCAAATTCGGATTATCCTTGCTGTATACGGAAACAAAACTATCCGACCAATTTACCGTCGTGATGGATCTCGGGAGACGATTCTTCATATCCCAGAAAACAGCTCTACCCAAATTAACGTCGTGTTTCATCAATCTCATTCTCGCATCTCTAGGCCAACACTTTTTGTTATTATAACCCACTATATTTTCATTATTGGGGTCTGGATGTTCAGTTAGATATCTCTGGATCAAATCTCTCGCTTCTTCTGCTGTAAATTTAAACAAAATGTGCAAATGATCAACATAACGAGAGTACAATCTCACAGGGTGCATCCTCTCCGTTTCAATGTCCTTGTATGACAAAAAATCATTGGGCATTTGAGGCGGACCAGCCATTTGCGAACATCTCTGCAACCCCAACAATAACAGATCCAAAACTAATCCATAAAACTGCACGATAAAGGACGAATATTGCAGTCCTCTAATTGTTCCATACGAATTGGTATGATTCATGTCTTTGTAATTTACAATCACGTTGTTTTTTGCAGTCATGTAATCGGCTATATTGTGATCCACAATCAATCGAAGCAGTCTATTCAAAAGCGTCAAGTCAATTTTTTCCGTGACACGGTCAAATTTAGTGTCCATCATTACTACACACTCTCCTTCGTCCGTTTCCCAAATTTCTTGCAAGTTGTTGATACCCTGGCACCATTTGTAAACCAACAGAGGCGGAGGTTCAGAATCTGAAGGTTTTATCCACGGTGGGAACAATCTACGTTTATCGGCTTCATACCATAAATACTGATCCAGGTATGCATCTGTTATTTTTTCAAGTGGTTCAACCTCGTATATAGGAAGAAGATGGCTGTATAAATCCATAAATTCTACGCCAATTTCCTTGAATGCTCTTTGAGTCAACAAATGCCGCTTTATTCGGGATAGAGCTTCATGAGGATTGTCATATGCTTGTTCAATCAACCCCAATTCCTCCCTCTGTGCTTGGTTTAAACGGTTTTTCACACTATACGCTTCTTTCAATCTTTCCAAGCTCAGAATCAACAATTTCGTGTCGTGTTTATAAGACAAAGGAGGGAACGGAATGGGCGAAAATCTGCGACTTTCCAACCAATGAACCGTTGTTGTATAAATGGCCACAGCTTCTTCGGCGGTAATATAAGGACCATCCTTGAGATAATTGTGCTGTCTTCCTTGTTCCGCTTTTAAATACAACCGAGTCAACCTACCCAGATTTTTTTTACAAACAGTCTTGTCTACTGTTGCTCCGCGTCTAATTCGCTCTCTGTTGTAATGCGCCGTATTTGTCCACCAATCTGCTTTTGCTTTCACATATCTAAGAATGATATTCTCGATAGGGATTGGTAAACCGGGCACTTTCCACGGGATATTGGCTTTCCAGCACCTCCAAGCTTCACTCAAATGCTGTAAAATAGTTCTAGCTTTATTGTGTTTTATGCCTTCTGGCATCATGTCTAAAATATCGTGCATTACTGCGGCTCTCAGTTCCAAATCATAATGACTTTCTACTCTTTGTTTCGTGACTGTTTTCGCCACGCCTTTCGAATGTCTCCCTTCAAATTGCCGAGATAGTAAATTGCCGAGCCATCTTTCCAACAAAGGAGTGATACCTCGCATGAAAAACAACCATACTCTCCACATGGGCGCCCAGAAACCTACTCCGGG
Organism: Coelogynopora nodosa; assembly: GCA_034780555.1. Taxonomy (NCBI): domain Eukaryota; kingdom Metazoa; phylum Platyhelminthes; order Proseriata; family Coelogynoporidae; genus Coelogynopora; species Coelogynopora nodosa. Next base: position 13,982 of record JAUZND010000421.1, on the reverse strand, counting down.
GCCTTTTCCGACGCTGCCAGTATTAAATCTATAGTAAATAACGTGCTTCAAGTCTTTGCACATGCGAATCTGCTTCATTAATTTGTACTTGTATCGATACATGCCTGTCAATTGGCCAACGTGGGAAAATATATATTGAAGCCCGTCAGCCAGTTGGAAAGCGTCCACATTCCCCAACCTATACTGCACTTGACTGTCGACAACCAGCTTTGTGAGTCGCAAAATCTCTCGGCACAAATGAAATGCATTACCGAATCGAGATTTTTTTCTTTCCTTGGTGGTCAAAGTTTTTACTGGTTTCAAGTTGAAGTTGTAATCCAAATGAAGATAGTTTAAATTTTTTCTGTGTATCAATAAATTCAGCATGTTATACCCTTGACGGCATACTTGCAAGCCCGCTTCTACCCAATCCAGTTCTGTCGTTTGAAAAAACTTGGTCGCTTTAAAGGACCTAAATAAATATCTTTTTTTTTGAGACTTTGGCGGCTTTTTGTGGATTCTATTCAAAACAAAATACTTTAATAGTTTCTGATAAGAAACGCGTACTTTTACCGGCATTCCAGAAGGACAATGTTCACAATACCAATTGTTGACAAGTGGTATATCTAGCGCTCTTCGGGTACGATTAGATCGCAGGTTAAACGGCCTAGGAGCCCACAACAGGGCAATTCCGTTGGCTGTATTTTCTGTATACAAAGCTTCATCCACCAATAGCGTTTTAAAGTCACTTGGCATAACAAATTCCTCCTCCTCTTCGTCAAACTCTACGGAATCGAGAGTTTTTACAGCGTGTCTTTGAGTTATGGGGTTAATCAATGGATCAAAGTAAAACGCTGGCAAATCGGGGTCTTCCGTTTTTATAAACACTACATTCGGACTATGATATCTAGAAAAATAATAAAAACAAAATTTACTTAAAAATACTTTGAAATGTGCACTTGATAAGGGATACTATTGTACAAATATGGAAAAGCTATTCTGTATTCTGTTCTAATGGGCTGTCTGATGATAATTTTATTAATGTCGTTAAATTCATTCCAATCTTCATCTCTAATTAATTAAATTAATTTTTTTTTAAATATTATAAACTGCGTATCTTTTGATTTGACGAGAGGTTCGAATTTAGGTCCACCAGGTATGGCCATGTTTAGCGCTTTTGCAGTAAAGAAGGATTTCAAATCAAACAAGTAAAAGTAATTGTCGTCTACCAAATCCGTCAAAAGTTGATTGGACAATCGATACAAACAAGACACTTGATTTAAAGAGAGATTCCATTTTCTATAAGCGGAACCTTTTATATATCTAAAATTACATTTTATTATTTTTTATATAAAACACGGAAATGGAGCGTTCAATTTCCACAATACTAATCACATGTACGCACTCATACATCTAATTGTGTCAACAAGCAATTAATAACTAGTATTTAGTAGCAATATACCACACGAAATTAAATTATATCCATAATGATCAGGACAACCTAGATAATATGATATCTCTTTCGACTCAAAACGATGTTAAAGGGTGACCTTAGGTGCTCACAAATAGATTGTTTTGCATTAGAAAATTTCAGGAAATTTTTAAACTACATTATGACTAAAAAATCAATAATACAGCTGATTTAGGATCGTGAGTCAATATAGAGATATACGATTAATCTAAAGCTTGCATAATCTCATCTGTAAATAACCATTTTAAAAACTCGAAAAATGGGAATTAAAAAGGAACTGTTTTTATCACAAGTAAACCCAAATTTATCGTGTCCAGTGTGCTGCGATGTTCTCGAAAAGGCTACATTGTGTAGTTGTGGACATGTTTTTTGTAAAAACTGCATCAATACGTGGTTGGAGAAGAAAGAAACTTGCCCTCTATGCAGACAAGCCTTACTTCCTCAAGTATACCCTTCATTTGCAATAGACTCGATAATTGCAGATTTTACTGTTCGCTGCAAATTTTACTACATGGGCTGCTCAGATATTTTTCTTTTTAGTCAGACAAAATCCCATTTATGTATTAACGTCATGAGAGAAAATCAAGAACGTCGACGGTCTATAAAGTCAGATTTGGACATTATCGAAGCATGCATAGAAAAGTTGGAAAACAATATTTGCATAATTCGTTCTCAAATCACAAATACCACAAAACTTATTCAAAAAGGATTAGAATCTCATAAATAATTACTCGGATTCAATCAAAGGCTTGCTCTCGTAAAACCACTTGAAAACTGACTTGTCTTCTTCTTCATCTAATGGTATCTGGATGGCTTCAAGCGGCTCCGCATCCAGAACGTTGTCTCCATAATCAAGAGGAGGTTCTTCGTCATCGAATGGTGGAAAACGCATTCGTTTGAAATGCCGCCTGTCTCTTTTTTCTCGTCTCATCATGATCCACATTGTTCTATATAGAAAATAATGCATTTTGTACTTTTATAAATAAATTATTTATAAAACTTTTTTTACCCCCATTGAGCCATATAAACGGGTTCTACAACCCACGGAATTTCATCAACAAACGTTATGGCCCCTGTGACATGATACAATACTTTAACGTCCTTTATTTGTTGCCATGGCATGGGTATATTTTCTAAAAGTTTTAGAACGGCATGTGGTATGTATTTGAGAGCTCTATAATTTTTTAATCGTAAAATTTCAATTAAAAAAATTACCCCAAATATACTCTTTTGTCGTGTCGAAACTTTCTACTAGTCAAATCTCCGTGATCCTTGATAATCTTCCTGACATGCTCCGGGGGCATATCCTCCTTTTGCACATCTACAAACCCAAATTTTCTCTTTTCGCTGTATTTTTGAGATTGTAACTGTTGCCATTTCTGAGCTATAAAAATTAAAAATTAAAAATTAAAAAATCAAATATTTTTAAAAATAACCTTTATCTTGTAGCTGGTTTTGTGTCAAATTGACACCGACGTTTTGCATCTTGTGGTGTGAATATTTATCAAAATTATCAAAAATTTTAAAATTTCATAATCAAGCGATAATACAAAAACTTTATTTCTTCATTACCATGTCAGAAATGAATATAAAGTTTTGTTTAATTGAAATTGGCGGAAACAAATTTATTCCTTTTAACATTTAAAGTTTAAATTTCAATTTTAATTTAAACCAATAAATTTTTAAATTTCACAACATGAGTCTCAAGCGAATAACGAAATTCTTTTCTCCAAAGATTACGCGAAAACAACGTTTTAATATTTTTATTAATTTTTTTAAAAACATTAAATTGTAGATGTAAAAAGCGAAGAAAAAAATTTGAAAGAATCAAGTATCGATAAACCAGACAGTAAAGGGACTATTAATATACCCATCTTAATCGTTCCAGTTGAAACGGATGAAAATCTGACGATATTGCAAGAAAATGACAAGGAAGTTTCCATCAATCTAAATGACGTTACGATTTTTTCCGATTCTGACAATCTGGCTTTAAATCAAAGCATTGGAAACAATGAAACTATCCGACAAGATTTTGTGGAAGACAAAATTTCTGTAATTTCTACGGATGGTGATCCTACAGAGCACGAAATTCTTATTGCAGATAACAAGGAAACTGAAATTAAAAATTTCCTCAATGGGTCCATTATCAATACAAACTTGGTGTCGAATGAAAAGCCGAAAAAGTCCATTTCTAGAATGTCTTCGTTAAAAATAACCGAGTTTTTCAAAATTCGAAGATCGACTAGGAAAACTGAAAGGACGATAAAAGTATTTTAAAAAATTTATTTTAACGATTTTTTATAAAATTTATTTAATTTAGCAAATAAAGTATGAAAATTTAATCAAAAAAATATCTGAACACATGGATCAGGATTTAGCAATTTGCGACTTTGATGAAAAGGGAAGAGGAATTGTAGCCAAAAAGAAATTTGAAGCAACTGATTTTGTTGTCGAGTATGTTGGAGAACTTTTGTCCCACAAGGAGGCGAAAAAACGAGAAAAGGCCTATTCCAAAGACGAAAATATCGGGTGTTACATGTACTATTTCAGACATGGAGGAAAATCTCATTGGTATTTTAATTTTTAAATTAATTAATTAATTAATAATTTTTTAAGCATCGACGCCACAAATGAATCTGAAAGATTTGGTAGATTGATAAATCACTCTTCCAAAGAATCAAATCTTAAAGCAAAGTCTATTACTATCGCGGGAAAACCACGAATTTATTTCATTGCTACAAAAGAAATTGAAATAGACAAACAGCTGCTTTTTGATTATGGAGATCGTTCAAAAAAGTCGTTGTTTCATAATCCATGGTTGAAAAATTAGATTTGTATTTTTTTTAAAATTTAATTTATTTTTTATTGATTGAAATTGTCGACTTGTATCGGCTGCTGACCACAATATCATTCATTAATACATGTTTGTTTATTTTATTGGTAATAAATTTACTCTAATAAATACAAAGAATTGTGACAATTTTATTCATTCATGAATTAAAATGCAATGAATAAAATTTCTCAAGGCAAAGCTTGGTTAAACATAACAGGCAGAGCTGCACGAAATCCAATAAACTACAATATAAATGTTGTAAAACTAAGGAAACATTTAAGACACTAGTAAGTCACTAGTAGTGACATCGAGACACAGTATTCGACTAAAACAAAGAAACGAATAAAACAGTATTAATTTGTGCTAACAATTTGAGCAATCGAAATGTTTGTTTGTGTGACAGCTTTTATTGTTATGGATATACAAGTCAGCTGCCTAGGTTGAGCCACATTTTGTTGGAAGCTGATTATTCCAGTAATTCCAAACTTGTGCGACGCAAACTTGTTTTCAGAACAATTTGATTCTGCCACAACAGTAACTACATTCAGATCATCGATATTTTGTTTTGAATTTGATCTGTCACTATCCATTCAAGAGAATTTACTAATTTTATTCACGACACGAATCTCGTAAATTTATCGATTAATGACATTTTGTTGAAGAATTTTATCAAAATTTACGAATCAAACATGAGATCCAGCAATAAGCAAAAATCGCCAAGAAAGTTAAATTTATTCATGGACGAAAACGAAACAGATTCTCGAGATGATGTTGTTTTCAAGGTTAATTTAAATTTGAACGAAAAGAGTTTTGACCACGCTAATAAAACTTTACAATCCAACTTTTCTCCCATGAAGAGTCCCAATAAGTTACCTCGAATTAGCATTGACGCCATTTTCAGCAAAAAGGAAAATGACGATAAAGGTGACGTATCCCCTATCCCTTTTCCTACGTATGCAAATAGCAAACTGCATTCTTGGGAAATTCATGAAGTTTCGGATGTTGAATCTTTGAATTTAATGTTGAATAGTGTATGTGGTGATAATGAGAAGCAGAGGTTGCATGTTCTTTTTACGCAGCTTTCCAAAGACATTCTCGCCATTTTGAGGACATATGATAGCATTTGTTACTCTAGCAGTGAACAAGTTCTCAACACGTTAAAGATGCATTTGATGAGTAAATATAATCGAGGACAGATGAGGTATTTTTTTAAAACAAATTTTCACTTTTTACTCTAATAAATACAATTTTAAAAATATTAATTTTTTTTTTAAACAAATTTTCACTTTTTACTCTAATAAATACAATTTTAAAAATATTAATTTTTTTTTTTAAACAAATTTTCACTTTTTATATATATAAATATATTTTTTATAAATTTTTAGATACAATTTCATGAGTATGAGACAAGGCGAAGAAAGAATTCAGGATTATTACGTTACATTACGAACAAGTTCTGCAAAATGCGAATGGGGAGCGATTGAAGAGTCTATAATAGTTGACGCTTTGCTTTATACCACCAAAGATGCATCATCTCTTCCTTTGTCCTTTTTTGGTTCCAGAAACACGACAGCTTGTGAAATTATGGAAATTCTGAGTACTGTAGAATCAAAAGGAAAATCTTTAGGAAATAATGTTAGCACACCAATTCATGACACTGATACGTCTCCACCAGTTCAAAAAATTGTCCCATTCAATCCAACCATTGATGATACCTCGAATTATAGAGCCCATTTTGTAAAAAACAATTCTAGCAACATTGAAGCTGTGAATTTATCTTCTAGCCTCATTGACCAACAATTGAAGTTGCAAATTAATATCGACCGCCAATTTGCAGAATTGGAAGACTCATTGTTATTTGTGCAAAAGGTGCCTCTGGGAATGAGTTATAGTGAATTTATAGAAAGGGAATATATCGAAGGAGCAATAGAAAAATACGCAAATAACCCCCTATTCCAATTGATTAGATTTCTAGTACAATGTGACAATTGTTTTTGGGCTAAAAATTTGTCGCAACATTTTTTGCCCCGTTTATCTGAAAAGTTTGAAGATTTAGTCCTTAATTTTAAAAACTTGCATTCTCAACTCTTTCTCGGTTTCGACGAGTCGGATTTAGTTTCAATGGAATTGATGCAAGCGGCGAAATATTTACACATGTCAATTTTACGTAATTGACATTTAAAATCAATAATTTATAAATCAATTTTTTAGTCAAAATGCAACTTCGTCAAAGATTTCCCGATGCACCCAACGAAGAAAAAGTACTTTTTATAAAAAATATAGCTTATAATTTTTTTAGAAATCTCTAGAATTTTCGACCAGTAAAAGAGACTCTAATGCGTCTCAGGTGCAGTTTTCGTCTCCCGATAGGAAAAAGCGTTTTTTAACAAGAGATGTAATTTTTTTAGACTCTTTTAACTAAATTTTATTTTTAGGCCACTACGATTATGATGAAATGGTTGAGAGAACATCGACACAACCCATACCCCAACGAAGCTGAAAAGGAGCAACTTTTGGTTGAAACGGGAATAAAAAAATCCCAACTCAATTATTGGTTTGTTAATGCTCGTAGAAGAATTATGAAATCGTGGTCTGCAGATACAGACAAACCTACTAAGCCCGTTGATACTATTAATACAATTTCTACCCCAGAGAAAAACGGCATATCTATTACTCAGCTAAAAAAGGAACCTGTAAACAGTTGATGTTAATTTATATAACCAATATGTTGAAACTTGAAAATAAAAGTTGCTAATTAAAAATCCTTCTGGTATTTGAGCAGTATTGTTTCAATTTTTCCACGAAACAGGTGAAATTTCTCTTTAATTTCTTTATTGTAAAATGTGTCTATCCCAATCATTGAATTCTAAAAAATGTTTTTTAAAATTTTAAAATTTTATAATACTGAATTTGTAATGATGACGTCGACAAGATTCATAAACTCGGTGAAATTTTGAAATTGGTCAAGAGTTGGAACAATTTTGTTGAAAACGTCTTTATAACTTTTCCAGCTATTCATTTGAGAAATGTCCATGTTGAGTCTATGTGGAACGTTGGGGCAAAAATTAACATTCGATTGCATTCGATTGTGAATTACATTTCGGTCAAATAAAACTTGTAATGTAATTTTTGACAGTAAATTTTTTAGAGATGAAATTTTAAAAGATCCAGCACGGTTTTGTTGGTTTTCGTCGTGCAATATTTTAGACTCAAAATGGTACTTTTCATTATACGTGTAAAGAAAATTGAAAAAATTGGCCAATTCCGCGTCATTGGCAATTTCTCGTTCAGATTTGTAAAAAAATCGAATAAACGTTTCTGCAAACAGGTCAATGTACTGTTTCATGCGATTTCTCGCCAATTCAGTGTCGATATCATATTTTGAAAAAACTACCTTGTCCTTGTCCTTTTCTAAATCAATTAGAATATTTTTCACATCATCGTAATAATTTTTCATGTAATTATTCACTAGAGCTTTCGCATCATTGTATCCAATGTTAAAAATGTGGTAAATCAAATTTGAACCGTCAAATAGCATGTTTCTGTAAATTTCACATTCGAGGGGAACGTGGTAAATGAAGGCGTCGAGAAATATAGCTATCGGGTGTTGACAGCTAAGGTACATTTTCCTTGCTACCCAAATGGGCTCCAAAACTAGAGCGTTCTGAGTCATTATATTGACCACAACGTGATAAACGAGCATTGAATTTTTGTAAATTGTTTTAGTCAATAACCAGGATGAGAAAATGTGCGTTTCCTCCAAATTTAAAGCCATTTTTCCATTAATGCGACTAGTGACAATTTTATTATTTTGTAAATCATTTTCATCCATGACAGAATAAGTTGAAATGTGTAATAACGTGAGAAAAATGTTTATATTGTGTTTTGAGCGAAAAGACGAGGTGGAATTGAAACTATCGTTGAGGTTTTTGTTGTTGGTTTTAGATTCCATAAAGTAGACGTATCCGAAAAAAACGTTTGAATTTTCATACCTTTTGGAGTATTTGAGGCTGGCTTGAAATAATAGTTTGTTCTGAAAATAATTTTTTTAAAAAATATATATTTTAAAATTACAAAAATCGCCTCTTCAATACTCTTTTTCAGTTCTGCATTGTTTGTTACAAAATCAACGGGCATTTTAGAGACAATTTCAAAATTGAACATGTCAGAAAATTGAACAATCTAAATTTTATTTTTAAAATATTTTTTTAAATGGTTTATTTACAATGTAAATTTTACATCGTATAAAAATAAATTGTCAGTGCACCAATTCTCCACCACATATATCAGATTAGTAGACATGTAAAAATTTCTTTTTGTAAATTTTTCATAAGCCACAATAACATTGTTTTTCCCGTTGGAGTATCTGTACCAATTAAGAAACGAGTTCAAAACACCTTTTTAGATAATTTAAAGTTTATAATTTTTTTAGATATTTTTAAAATTCATTTACCTCTGCCTTTGGTGCATTTATTGTACAATTCGTCTATTCCTTCTTTTACATCTGTGTAAAAATCGACATCATTAGGTTTTAAAAAATCAAAATAGTTAAAACGATGGCTAAATTGGTCTTCTATGTGCTTTTTTAATAAAAACTGCATCTTGTTCAATTCCAACCTCTTGACAATTTTCAAGTAATCTGAATTTTCTTTTGCGGGCACAACTTCGTTGTCGGAAATTAACCAAAAATTGGACCCCTTTTTCAACCAACCTTTCCTATTGGTGCATTTATAACTGGTTTCATTTCGTGGAATGGAAATTACTGAATCATGGACGTAGAAACGGTTTTCAGGATGATTGAGGTTGATTTTAACACATTCAAATGTACCAATTGGCACATCTTTGAACATTAACATGTAGCATTTTGAAATTTCAGAATAACAGCATTCATCAAGTGTTTTCTGGTTTGTTCGCGTCCTTTCACCTAAAAATGATTAATAAAATTTATTGAAATGTTTATAATTTTTTTAATTTTTATACCAACAAGACTAATTTCAATATTGGACAATTCAGTGGATGATAAAGTCGAACTGAACGATATTGTGAAAATGTAAGTACATAAATTGGAAATACTGTTCAAATGCGAGTATTTATCCAGTCTGTAATTGCTCCCAGATTTCGACAATGAATGTTTTACGTTTATTTTGTTTGATGAAGAATAATTCAATTGAGGATAATTGTTTATGGCGCGCGATTCACCAGGTAGCTTTTTATTATTTCTATAGTTTTCTTGATTTGTTTGAGAACGTTCATCCATCAATGTACTAAGAACGTGAGATATTATGGTGAAGTCGTCGGGGTTGTAATTGCTAAATTGGAGAATTTGTGGCTTGTTGGAAATGTTGACGTTGAAAATGTCGTGGATATTGGATTCGACAGGTTTTATCGCGTTTACAAGACTCACATCCAACCATTTTCCAATTTCTGGTGGCCATCTGAGAGATGGATTTGCTCGACCGACATTTTCTACACCGTGAATTTTCACACAACGAGCTTGGAGAGTATAGGAAATGAGACCATTGTCCAAGCGTCTTTTGTACTCTTCTTCCAGATATCTATTAGGCAAATCAGTGTTTGTCGTCTCATATATCGTCCACGGATGTTGCTGCTGTGTTGCGCTCAATTGTCCAGAATTAACAACAGTGGTGTTTCTGGGAACTAATCGAAATTTAACTACACTAAAAGTCCCATCATCATTGGCGATTTTGTACATGTTGTGAGTGCTGTAAATCTGATTGCAATAAGACGAAGGTCTCACTCGTATACCGTCTATAAAGGCGTCCATGCTGAAAATAAAAGTATTTTTAAATATTATTCACTATTTTTAGTATTCAATTAAATTTTACTTGAACATGAGCGATAATAAGATATTTTATAATTTTCAAACATTTTTTTATATGACAAAAGTGTAAACTAGGAGTGTGAATTTTGAAAACATTTTTAGATATTTTTTAAAATATTACTTTTTACTAAAAAGTTTTTAGGCATTAAAAATGCATTTATTTATTTACAAATCATTTTGGTTTGGGGTTCTAACTGAAAAAATGTATTGTGAATGATGAACAGTTCGATTAAAAACATTATTATTATTATTAGAAACTTTTCCACATGGTACTAGCTAGAACTTAAAGATTAAAAAATGCATGTTTCAAAAAGGCTACTTAGTGGTTACTGATTAATAAATAGTTTTATTTTTAAAAAAATATAGAAAAATAATTTTTGTGTTCTTAATTTTTAAATATAATAAAATGAAAAACTGAAAAAATGTATTGGTGGTTACAATTTTAAAAACTAATGTAACAATTAACTTAATTTTAATTTTATTTGGGAATGATTTATTTTTCAATTGCCCTGTTCCAGGGGAAAGTCTCACCGGATTTCAATAAAATTTGAAACTCGACACTTTTATAATTAATTTTTAAAAAGATTCTACAAAATAATAAACATTAAATTTGATCGATATGTTGACAGCCAACAATAAAATATAAAAAAATAATTTTTGACTTGTGACGTAATTTAATTAATTCATATTATTAGTCGAATAATAGCTCATCCGAAATGTCAAACAATGGACTAAATCACATGTAGTTGTAGATCATAATATCGTTTAAAATTTTTTCCAGGTTTTTAACCTTGTTTAAACTTTTTTTGTAACTTTTTTATTAATTAATCCACAAGATTGTTATACAACTCATTGGAAAGTTTAGTATATATGATGATTTAAAATTGAAAATTAAAATTATATTATTTGGTATCATTATTGTCATTGAATTAGCAATATATGATTACAAAAATTTTAATTAAAAACTCTTAAATGTAAATATCTCGAAAACGTGGTGTGATGAACAAAAACTGAACACAATATGTGAATCACAATACGCTATTTGATTGGAATTTATGTCTGTATAAATATTACCCAAAAGTACTACTTTCAAGTTTTAGTGAATAATATTTTTAATTTTGAAATAACTTACTTAAGAGGTCGTTTCAAAAGATAATTTTTCATTGCCATGCTACTCACCATATTTCTACCCGTCATGATGCGTGAAAATTCATTCATTGTCTGAAAATTATAAAAGGGCGATATTTCTCCAGTAAAAAAAATCATGTCCAAATTACTTTGACTGAAACTATCACTAAATCGAAGTTCAATTCCGCGAAAACAAGGATAAGCGTCTTCACCATAATCTAATATGTAGAAATTTAAAATTTAAAATCTTTTTAAAAAATATCTTAACCTGGAAAATTAAAATGCCTTATGTAAACTTCCGACAGCTTATTCTTTTGGAACATTTCACATGAATTGAGTAATTCACATTGACCAGTCATTTGCGACCAACCAAAAGCTCTCGCACCTCGACATATATTATTATAACCATTAATCGAGTTTGACATAAACAAGGGCCTCACTTGATTTAAATTGGGTGATATTTTTAACCATTTTGTCGAAAGACTCGAATAAGCAGCAATCTATTTTAAAATTATTTTTTTATAACTTTATATTTGTATTCACTTTAAATTCATCACTCTGAAGTTTACAAATGTGACAATAATCACTCGGACCAATTAAACTTTTGAGGTTTTCATAGGCCATATTTGTACTTTCGTATTCATCGCTTTCAGACCATTTTTTGATCCATCCGTTGACATTCACTTTTAGAAAATAATTATAAAAAAAATATATAAATATTTATAAATACCATTTACAGAACTATTAAAAATGTGATCAGATTCTTGAGACATTATGTTATAAAATGTTAAATAATATAAAAATATAAAATAGATTTAAATTCCAGATTGCACAAATTTATGTGACGATCCATTTTTTAATTTATGTAGCACATTTTTAATATTCATGTTATATATTTACATGTAACATTAATCAACATATCTTTGTTTGGATATGTAGGTTTACAGGGTTGGATGAATGTTAATTTTTTAGGAACTAGATTTTGAATTAAATTCATTCTTGTTCTATAAATAGAACAATTTTTTTTTCAAACAATTTTTAAAAAATGATTAAATTCCATAGAAACAAATTATATTTTTAATATAAACTTGAAATGTTGAAAATATTAAATTTCGAAAAAAGCACGAGGTTTTTATCAAAATTTGAAAATTTGAATAAAAGACAAATCTCGCTAATATGCGATCGACCAATGAAGGAAAATTTCAACTCTTGTGTCAATTATCAATTTAAAAAGTCAAAGTCGCTACATTTATATGACATACAAAAGACAACATTGGATAATGGAATAAGGGTTTGTAGTACACCTTATCACGGGGATTATATTACAGTTGGAGGTATTGTATGAAAAATTTATTTTAATTATTTTAAAATCATCTAGTTTCTATTGAATCGGGTTCGAGGTTTGAAAAGCCATCAAATCAAGGTGTGACGCATTTTTTGGAAAAATTAGCATTTGGAGTAATTTTTTTTAAATTATAAATATTTAAAAAATTTTTAAATTTAGAGCAGCGAAAATTATAAAAATAACGACCAGGTTTTACAGAATATTGAAAAACATGAAGGTATAATAGACTGTCAATCTTCGAGAGATATTTTGATTTACGCGTTATCAATCAATAAAAATGGATTGGGTGAAGCTCTTCATGTTTTGAATGATACCATTTTTAAACCGGATTTCAATGCATCAGAGGTACAATAATTTTTAAAATAATTTTAAAATTTTTTAACTTTGTTTTAATTTTTTTAGATTGCTCGAGCTAGAAAAATTGTTGAAAGAGAATTGTCAGGAATGGAAAATAGCCAAGAAAAGTACGGCTTGGCTTTAGAATTGGCCCATGAGGTTAAAATTTAAATAATTTGTTTTTTTATTTTAATAATGTAGGCATCTTTCAATTCTAAAACTTTGGGATTTCCAAAATACTGTTTAAAACCTCTGATTGATGGAATGAATGCAGAAACTCTCTCTAAATTTGTCAAAACCCATCATACGCCCGATAGAATGGTTTTGACAGGTGTGGGTGTGGATCATGTTGAATTTGTCAATCTTGCTGATAAGTATTTTACAGAATCATCCTCTTATATTTCTCCTACTGATATTAAAAGTGTGGAATATACTGGAGGAGTTAAAATTGTAATTGATACATAATAAGTTTTATTTATTTTATAGCTTAAAGAGAATTTAAAGAGGGTGGGGCAAAGTTGGCAACCTTTGCCTGAATTGGTGCATTTTGTTATCGGGTTTAATAGCTGCAGTATCAAAGACGATGATTATGTTCCCTTTTCTGTTTTAATGTCGATTTTGGGAGGTGGAGGATCTTTTTCTGCGGGGGGACCGGGGAAAGGTAAAAGAACAAAATTTCAAATAAAATTGTTTTTAAATAGGAATGTATAGCAGAATGTACACCAACGTTTTAAATAGGTAATTTTTAAAATTGAAAATGTATTCAAAAATAGAAAGTTTTTAAAATATTAACTAAATAAATAACACTGTCCAACATCATTTTGTAAGCATATAAACGCTTGCATACGTTTGATCAAACTCACCACGCTGATTCTCATGGTGTGCTTTGATTTTCTCCATCAGATCTAGTTTTTGAGCTACTTGAGTTTTACGTTTGTTTGACTAAGTCAACATTCTAACAACCATAACCACTTAACTCCTTGACAACAATAGTACCAAATTACATAATTTGAATCATCAGATCCTGAATTTTTAAACAAACCATAAC
>JAUZND010000420.1:0-14154 GCA_034780555.1 Coelogynopora nodosa | reverse complement strand
CTACCCACTACCCCCCCCTACCCTAATTTGTTTGTCAAGTATAGTTAAATGTCGAATACCTGACTAGAATAGGGCAGTTTGGCAATACTAGGTTGACATCTGTCATACGTTTAATATGTGATGAAAACAAAATATTTATATTGTAATTAATGACACAGGTTTTTAAATATTCCAGATATATAACTAATGCTTAAAAATTGTGAAACTATTGTATATGCATGCACAATAATAAATGTGTAAACATTTTAAGAAAAGACAAATGAAAGGTGTAGTTAACGTAATACCTTGCTCAATAAATTGTATTCCCTTTACAAGAAGATATAAAATTGGAATATAGAATTAAACCCAAAATAGTTAAATCTTTGACATACTTGTTTTGTTTGTTTGTATCAGCTGATAGACATTAATATAGAGTTTTATCATTGGGTGAGCGGGAGTGTATTGTAGACGTAATATTTGTAAACGCTACCAATATTATCTTATTTAAATAAATAAATGATGTATTTAACATCGAAATCTATGAAATTTGACGTTTACACTTCACCAATGACGTTTACAATAAGCCACGGTCACTCACGTTTTTCATACCAAACGAACCCATTAAGGGTCGCTAACTCTCGACTAGCTGCAAGCTAGGAACGAGAGAATCCAAGGGTAGGCTCGAACCTGTTCCGAGACAACACCAGGGATCCGAAAACCAGCGTCTTAACCACCCGGCCATCCCCATTCCCTATTCACATAAATTTTCAAAGCAAACAAATATTTATTGACAGACCATTACATTAGGTACTATATAAAATAAAAATTGTATTTCAATTTTATTTAGAACAATTTTAACATTTTAACATTTATATTTATATCAGATAAAAAATATCAAGTTTAGTTTATTGTTAAAAAGAGTTTTCAATCTTTTACTTGTATCTTTTAAATTATAGCATAAAAACTATTTTTAAAAACAATACAACGTTTTTTGAAAATATTTAATGATACCTAACATATAATAATTGTTTTGTCAGTGTCTAGAAAGCAAAGGTTATTGTTCACACAATTATAAGGAAACTGAAATAATTATTTTATATATTGCTTTGCCATTGACATCCCAAATAAAAAAGTATATAGAATTTAACCACTTATACAATAATATAAAAATTAAAAGGAGCAAAAATTATAAAAGATTTCAGATAAATGTTAACAACTATATAAAATAGATTCTAATTGAGACTTAATTTAAATTGCATCTGAACATAAACATCTTTTACATTTCTTTAACTACTATATAAACTAAGATAATAAATTCCTACGTAAATTAAGCACATATATTTTGTCAAATATTAGTGAAATAATAGATTAAAAATTCATAATTTCTCATATTACCACTCTAGATAGGTTGCGTAACAAAGGTTGCGTATTTTTTATTATTTCTTTCTGTATATTAAAGTGCACATTAACAAACATTGTTTACTGGTAATTAGGCGATTAAATATGTATAATGTAGCTATTAGTTACAGAATTTATTATGGTAAACTGCACTAAAACAGCATATGATAAATCAATAAATAATTCTCATAGGAATATTTTATTCTTTCTAAAAAATGCTATTATATTTTTCATAAGAAACATTTGCGTGACCTTTTTTTACTGCTTTTCTTAAATTTAAGCCATATATGGAGACTGTCTTAAACTATTATACTCTTCAATTCTGCAATGTATATGCTATAACAATGTATATTTGCTATACACACAAAATAATATTTACAACACAATCAAATAATAATTTAGTGCAGAATTAATTAGATAAATCTATTTCTACATATTGCCCATTATAAAATATTCTATTTCTTGACCGCTTATGGGTTATTGAAAACTAAACGAAGTATTTTACATACAACGCAACGAGTTAAGTTGTAAAATAGTTTTCAATTTTTTAAAATACATATATGATGTATAATAAATATTCAATATACTAACATTTCAATTGACTTTACAAAGTAAAATATTTTAAAGTTATATTCTGAAATTAAAGAATGCCGTTTATTAGAAACATCTGAAAACATAAACCCGAAATATGAAATGCAGTCAATGTTACTTTAAATGATTAATTTAGGCAACAGAATTTTTAAACCGTAAGTAACTTTTGAATTATATTTTAATATCTTTTGAACAAATGTTTAGGTACGTTTAACTCAGAAAAGATTATAATTAATCTAACAAAAGTCATTATGTATGTGGTATAGATTATATTAATAAATATGTCAAGACAAATAATAATTAAGATAAAATCATTTTTTTCAAGTTAAATATGTAAGTTAATTTGATTATATCATACGAACAAATTTTAAATGATAAAAAGCGCTTTTTCTTTAAATAAAAAATATAATTTTCTAATGTTTTAAAAATGTTTGCATCTTTTGAAATATAGAAATATTTAAAAATGAAAACAATAATTTGATATCTATTTTAAGTTAATTACTATGTAATTAGCATTATCAATGACACACATAAATATATGTAGGTTACTTTTATCAATTTAAATATAATTGAAATCAATTTACATTCATATTTATTCCTAATTTGATTTGTTAATAAAGAATCATAATAATAACGAATAAGCAGATTATTTCGTAGCACAAAAATACGTCGTCTGGGATTGAAAAATCCTAAATAATTGAAACTTCTGTTGTATAATTGCGACTATATTTGAGATTATAAATTATACGTCTTTTTTACATTTTTAGAAACTTCTGTAATTTACGTATGTACAATTTTTTAAAAATTATAAATTAAATTATAATTATTTATAGCCAAACTTATTTACGTTTAAGAATATAAACGTAATTACTTCGTATGTACTAATTTAAAAATATTATATATATATGTAAAAAACTGTTGTTCAAAATAAGATTCGATTTTTAACATAATAAAACTGAATGGAACATCATATTGCTCTAGTAGAATATTTCTAGAAGAAGTCTTCTTTAGTATATTTACTAATATAATTATTATATGTCTTATGTAAAGAGTTTAACAATGTAAATTAAAATAGTCTTAAAATGTAAACATTTTAGTTCTGCAAAAAATATTAAAAAGATTAAAAATCATAGAAGTATTAATTTTTCATATTAATGATATTGATATAAATATATATCACTTTTCAGTTAATAAATAATTACTGGTGATTTACTATATTCCAGAAACCAGCCGAATCAAACAATGAACGCGCGACCCTTTTACTGTCATTTATTACACTAAAAATAGCAAATTCCGGAAACTTTGAACTTTTCTGTGATGTCCTTGAATTCGGGGGCCATCAAATACTTGCAACGTTTTTGCGCGGTGAAGTTACGGACGCAGTGGAAGAATTGAATAATGATACGAAACAAAAAACACTGAAGTTACCGGGGGTAAGAAATCGAGTCATTTTTATGTTGATAAATAAATAAACATTTAATAATCAAAAAACCTCAAATTAAAATTTCATAAAGAAATATTCCACTTTCTGAATGTTTTATGAAACTCATCTTTATGTCCCAGCTACTGTATATACAATCAGTTTATAGCATAGTTATTAATTGTTAGTTAATTTTTAAATATTAAGCTAATTTTTTTAATTTAAAATGAAAATGCCTAGTTATTTATTTTAAAAACATTATCGCCTTAACATATTAAACATAAAAACCTTATAAATAAACAGAATAAACAATTCATAAGAAAATATATACTTAAAAATTAATATAAATATTTTTAAAATAAATCATTAAAAAAATACAACCTATAAAAATAATTCGAAAAAATAATTAAAAGTAAAATATGGTTGATTGATTGATCCAATACACTAGTTTTCGTAATAGTAACACGTCATAATGACTAGGTTACATTGGATTATTTAAAAAGTTTTAGTTACAAATACTTGTTATGCTCTAAATAGCTTCTTTTGCACTGTCATTTTGATGCTCGCAGTCGTAATTAAAAAATCGGAAATGCCTTTTGGATTTTAGAAGTTGTTGTACTGATTTTCGTGTATGATATACCGTGACTTTTCATGTTAACTATTTCAATTATATTTGTATGATAACATAAAATGCAATGGATGTCCTTCTCGGTCATATACAGCACAAAAACATACTTTAGGAACTTTAGGCCTATAGCCTTCAAAGAATATTGTTGCTTTCTATCGTGAAGGTGCAAATGGAATCTATCCTGTTACTCAATATGCGACCACCATATTATTTTTCTTTTAAAAATAATGGCAAACAATGGTACAATAGTTAAAGACGTCGAGGACGTCAAATAATAACACAATTGAATCGAGAATATACAAATAACAAAAATACTTTTCGTCCAATGCACCTGTGTTAATTAGAGGCATTTGATGTTGAATGGAGTTGTTATGTACATATACATAATTAATATATTGTTTCTTACACATTTTCCACGTTTTGAATTATAAGTTCTATATTTTAATTAAAACCAATAAAATAATTAATATTTTTTCATTTTTGGATTATGTGTAATGTATACCCAATTTGCACTTAGTATTCCAGTATGCGTCGAGTAACCATTAAATTTACCCTTATAATACGACTTGAAATGCACGTGTGCAAAGTTTACTGTTTTTCTAAAAAAATAAAACAAATCATTCAAATATATACAATATATATACACATCGAAC
The DNA here is from genome assembly GCA_034780555.1 of Coelogynopora nodosa. Lineage (NCBI taxonomy): Eukaryota > Metazoa > Platyhelminthes > Proseriata > Coelogynoporidae > Coelogynopora > Coelogynopora nodosa. The sequence continues at coordinate 9,485 of JAUZND010000420.1, read as the reverse complement.
AATTTTTGGAATGTTTAGTAACTTCAATGAATTTGTTTGGCATTAAATATAGAAGCCCATACATCTATAGATCGGTAGTTTGAAAAATGTTTAGATATATAATATTTATAATAAATAAGTAAAATATCATCCAAAAATTATTTTTCATGAGAAACGTGGATGTTTTCATTATTATATAGTTTATTTTGTCTCTTTTACTAACATTTATTGTTTTTGTTTTTATTCATATAATTATTATTATAATTTGAAAACCTACAGTTTTAAATTTATTGTTTAAAGAAATGTGTGTTTCTATTATATCTATTTAAATAAATTTTCCGAACATTACTTTATTGTTTATTCAATGAAGCTAAACCTTAAATTAATAACAAGATTCTCATTTAGAATGAGGCGGATACAGCGCCCACGGAGGCCTATGCAAAAGCTGTCGCTGCTATCACTGCGCAACAATCTGGAATTCTAAAGGCTGAAGAAACTGATATGGTTGTCATAGTACGTAATCTGAGAAAAGATATTACTCAGAAAAACGCTGAAGTAAGAAATGTCAAATATTTATTTTTAAATATTTATAATCAAACAAGGTGACTGTTCACACTATTTAGGTAAACAATATATATATATATATATTTGAATTTATAACTTGACTATTGATAATAACTTCTATAAAACTTCTAGCAAAAGTTATGTAATCAATTAAGATTTTAATTTAAAATATTATAATTATAATAAAATATTTAATTTATATTTTAATAAAGTGAGTCTTTGACATGAAGTGATTAATTAATAAAGTAAATAAAATTGGTTAAACTATTCGTTTAGCTATATACTTATGAACCCAATGTATTTAATGTACCTAATGCACCTAATGCACCTAATGCACCTAATGTACTAATGGTAAATTAGAGAATACTAATAGCTGGGTAAATATTTCAAATTTATATTTTTTAAGTTTACGAAAATTGTTTGGTAAGCTTGTTTTTTGGTAAATGTTATATTGTTTGTGTACATTCATATATTCTCAAAAAGCTTCAATTTTTTAATAACAATTTTGTGGATTTTGGAATGATAAGTGACAATAAATAACATCTCAATAAGAAATTGCTGCAAGTATATTACAGTTAACGGTACATAGAGGGTTTAAATCGGCTCCCTCTAGATTGAAATAAGTCGCACGGTATTTATTCGCCTACATTACGCAACGTTGCATAAAACTCCTACATGAGTTTTGCATTTATTTTATTTTATTGCCTACTTATTATTATTTTCTCTTAATTATGTTAAAGAATAAAACAGTTTATACGTTTTAACAGTAGAAATATCAAATACTTTAATTTAACATATCGATTTTTGCAAAAGAAAATTTATGAAAAATATATAGAAGCCCAAAAAACAAAAATAAACCAATGAATCACAATTATAATTCCAATTATTCTCTATTCAATATACTTATCAGATCGAACAGCTCCAGGAAACCCTACGTCTCAAGGCTCAACAAACATCCGACTTCCACGTTCAAACTGAGGTTTTGCGAACAGAAATGATGCAAAACCGCGAAAAGTCGGAAGCCTTTGTGATCCAGCAAAATCGAGCATCCGAGGCTCGCGAGAATCAAATCAAACGTCTGGAGTTCAAGATTCTTAAACTGAACGAAATCGTTGACGAACTGAACAAGAAACTCTCGAAAAACATCATTGTCAGAGAAATGCGAAAGAAAAAGATTTCGAGTAAGGATGACCCTTCTGAATCCGGTTTGATCGTCTTGACGCGACTGGTGGAAGATCTGTTGACCCAGCTGGCGTCAATGGAGACCAGCAGCAATGAATTCGACTATAAAATCAAGTCAGAGAGAGCGGCGGTTCTCAGTCTCATTGACATGACCTACTCTGGTAAATGTCTGGAGGCTGCGACGCAAGAATTTATCGTCAAAATCGATTCAGAGAAAAAAGATTTCGAAAGAAGGATTCAATTATTATGTACGTAAATTTAAATATTTAAAAATATTATTCTATAAGTATTACTTTCTTTATTTATTTGAAAAATAATGAATTACTTATAAATCTTTTACGATACCAAACTGTTATTTCTTTTATTCTATTAAATTAAGTTTTTAACTGCACAAACTCCAATATATGTTTAGGGTACATATAAGTAGATATAGCATACTATGTAACTTTACGAATTTTCAGTGCGGCAATAAATTGTTATTAATATTATGATATCTTATATCAAATTCATATAAAAATATTCATTGTATGAACATATCTGAAAACTATTTTAAAATAAGAGTTGGAGCTCATAGTGAATCATCAAATTGTAACTGTATCCCTGCAACTGTAAACGAAATTTTAAAGGTATTACTAAACTATACCTTAACTCATATTAACGTAGCAATTTTGAATACGGTATGTATACCTGCTGTTGAAATATAATGATACATTTTATCAGTAACATGTAGTATTAATATTTCTTAACAATATGACATTCTATTATATAGTGTGACGTGCATTTCCATAGTTCAATCATCAACCATCATTTTAATAATTATGGTGTAATATTTATGTCGACAACATGTTGAATAATACATTATTGAAGCTAATATTGTAATGCTTTAAATAAAGAATTTCTACTGGAGAATACTGTTACTGTATTAAAATATTAAAATACGCAATCCAAATCAAAACAAAAAACGAATTATAAAAACGAGACTTTGTTATTACTTTAATAATTAAATGTATATATATGTTTATCAAAGCTAAATTAATACTAACAGCAATTTATATTTAAAAGAATTTTCACCGGATTAAAACGGTCATTTTTCTCTCTGTTTCAGTAAACTGCCTTAACGAAGGCAACCCCGAGGCATCGTCGTCCGGTCCCGCACCCGGTGCCGCGGAGGCCTGGACAGACATTCTCACCGGACTGGCAGACCTCAAACACCGGGTCGAAGAACGCGACAATCAAATCGCCGAGCTGCGCAAACTGCTCACCTCCTCCCAGAGGGAACAGGCCAAAATGCGCTTCCACAGGAGCACTAATGAAGCCCGTAAGGCCGGTGACACGACTACTTGCCTGCCTCAGTTGAAAACATCCACCGAGAATGCCGTGACACCCCGACAAGGCGCAGCAAAAACTGGAGTACACCACTATCAACCGGCATTTAATAATAGCGAGGGGGGCATAGGTGGCCCCCAGGCACCAGCAGCAGCACAATTGGGTCGTTATGGTGGCTTACTGTCGATACGAAAACTGGGACAGTTACCACCCTCGTTGTCTTCACCGAGACGGACGGATACTGTTCAGGTTGCGCAGTCTGTTCCCTCCCAATCGTCCAATTTGCGGGTACAAGACATTCTATTTAATTAAAAAAAGAACAACTAACTGGAAAAATACAACACACACACACATGCAGAAGTCTATTTTTGTAAAATTGGTGAACCAATAACATGAAAAAATGCACAAAATTCAAGTAGATGTGCCATTTCACAATTATAGAATATTTTGTTTTGAATCGTCACCAAACCAATAAAAAACAAAATGTATTAAAGCATTTTTGACTAAAAGCTGAAAGCAATCTTTAAAATGAAAAGTTACGATTTTATAATTACCTAATTTAAAAAACAATACCTACAGATATTGTCATATCTTAAATTCAATCACAAATATTGTCATATCTTAAATTCAATCACAGATATTGTCATATCTTAAATTCAATCACAAATATTGTCATATCTTAAATTCAATCACAAATATTGTCATATCTTAAATTCAATCACAAATATTGTCATATTCCCTATTCTTTATTAGAACCATTATTTCAAAATTATAAAAATTAGTAATACTATTTATTCATTAATAGATATTTTAATCTGAACCCTTGTGTTTGTCTAAATATATGTATGATTACGTATGAGTAGGATTTTTGAAACGCTACAAATGATACAATGCATAATGAGATGTAAATAGCACCAGATTCGGATTCACCAAATTCGTCAGATTCGCAAAATAACATATTTCTTTATGAAGTTGTAATAAGAGAATAAACAAACAAATAAAATGTATATTAATATATAATACAATTTAAAAAAGTAAACTATCACAGCAAAATACTTATTTTGTAATTGTAGTAGTACGAAACATTTAAAAACGTGACGAATATCTAACAAATTTAACAAATAAAAATATTCAAATACAAAGATCTAGAAGCAGATTCGTCGGATGTTTGAAATGTATAAACTATTATATATTATGAAAATTAACCCGAATAGACCATCTATACCACTAATTTATAAATAAGTAGTATAGAATGAGTAAGTAAGTATAGAATAAGTAAACTCTATTAATTTCCAGCACCCGATTCAACGTAAAAAATAATAGTAAATTTTATCGGTTTTCAAAAATTTATAAACTAATTTATACTATCAATATTTAACTAAATAAACCAATATATAATTTTTTACCAGCACCAGATTCGACTTAATAATTAATGAGACCATTTCAACGGATTTAAAAAATTTAAAACTGATTTATACTATCAATATAGACCTAAATAGACTACATATACTACTAATTTACACATAAGTAGTATAATGTATAGCCGAATCGGTACATTATATTCATCTCCAACACCAGATTCAACGTAAAAACAGGCAGAAAAATTTATCGGATTTTGAAAATTTGAAAATTAGTTTATACTATCAATATAGACCCAAATAGACTACATATACTACTAATTTACACATAAGTAGTATATAGTCGAATTGGTACATTATATTCATCTCCAGGACCAGATTCAACTTAAAAAATAAGCAGAAAATCGTATCGGATTTGGAAAAAAATGAAAATTAGTTTATACTATCAATATAGACCCAAATAGACCGCATATACTACTAATTTACACATAAGTAGTATATAGCCGAATCGGTATATTATATTCATTTCCAGCACCAGATTCGACTTCAAAATTTGTTTTAAATTTTTTAAATCCGTTGAAATGGTCTCACTAATTTTGAAGTCGAATCTGGTCATGGAAATGAATATAGTGTACCGATTCGGCTATATACTACTTATGTGTAAATTAGTAGTATATGCGGTCTATTTGGGTCAATATTGATAGTATAAATTAGTTTTTAAATTTTTTTAAAACCTATAAAATTTTCTAATATTTTTTACGTAACTTGAATCTGGTGCTGGAAAATAATAGAGTTTACTGATTTGGCTATATACTTACTTATCTATTAATTAGTAGTAGAGATATAGTTGGGTTAATTTTCATAATATATAATAGTTTATACATTTCAAACATCCGATGAATCTGCTTCTAGATCTGTTTATTTGAATCTTTTGATTTGTTAAATTTGTTAGATATTTGTCACGTTTTGAAATGTTTCATACTACTACAATTACAAAATAAGTAGTTTGTTATGATAGTTTACTTTTTTAAATTGTATTATATATTAATATACATTTTATTTGTTTATTTATTCTCATATTACAACTTCATAAAGAAAAAAGTTATTTGGCGAATCTGGCGAATCTGGTGAATCTGAATCTGGTGCTATTTACATCTAGGAACAATGCATGAGTATATATTATTTACAAAAATTATAGACTTTAGTTAAATTGAAATTTTAAACCACATTTCAATTTCATACAATATATATATTTTTTTATACCAAAATACAATTTTTACCAATTTTTACTGATTTATTCAAATTTTTATTAAACCAAAATCAATAGAAAGAAACAATTTTAAATTGATGAAATTTAATGAATACCTAAATGTTGTATAAATTACTTTAACTTATAAATATTCATGGTTTATGGGTTAAATCATAAATGGAATCAAACAGTATTTCGCCCTCATAAATATACATCGTTTAATTATGTAAAACTCTGCAAAATATATGTAGGAATAATTTTTTTTTACTGAGATAATATTTGACGCATATATTAAGTCACTTCATATTTGCACATAAATTAGGAACTATTGATACCTGATTACAAATAACAGTAACTTATAATAGATGTAAATATAACAGATACCTGTTAACAGTAACTTATAAATTTGAGAAAACTAATCTTATGAGTAATTGATTAACGAATAATATTCTGTAAAATACTAAAATAATAAATCTTTACACTTATTATTATGTTAGTTTATAACAGAAAACAATTTTCTTAATTTTACTCATATAACCTGTACCTTTTATCAGTTTGTCTTTTATAGTTTAATATAAATTGTAGAAGTTTAAATATAAATATTATATTTTGATTTCCATTGGTAATTAAAAAATACAGAGAAGTAACAAACATATTTTGACATTTGGATATAGTGATGCTATTATTAATTATAAATTATCCATTTGATCAATCTCTTTGGTGTTTAAATTTATTATTGTATAGGTATTTAAATAAAAGTGTCCAAAAGAAATCAACCTTAAATTCGAATATTAGAAAATATTCAAATATAACTTGATTATGTTGTCAACATTTATCGCTGTTTAATGTTAGGAATATTGAAACAGTTTTAGATCGATATATATTTAAAATATGTTGTTCTACTATATTGATACATATATTTTTGGTGATAAATTCAAAGAAAAAGTATATGATTTTCTTTTTAAAAATATTAACTATAAATAATACTTTGTGGTGTTAAAAACGTTCCTTTATGCACTATAATTATCTCTGGACAACAACCACTGGAAGAATACAAAAATTATTAATCTTAAAATTTAGTATTTTTTTTGCAAATATAGCAAACACTTTAAGATTTATATATGTTTTCATTAATGATAGTTTATATATAATTAAAATAGATCTTTATATTGTTTAAGTTCCAATATGTTTATTTAATACTATTAAATACATTTAATTTGAATAGTAACGCCTAAAGACAACTTTTTATATTATTTTTTGTAAACTCCATGAAGCCCACAGCATATCTTTTTTTAAATTTTCATAGTTTGTTCAATTATTATACGTATAAACGATAAGCTTCAATATATTCTTATGTTTCGGTTTTTTAGGTTTTATGATTAAATATATTACGTATTTATCTTTTTATATCAAATTTTAGTCTTTAATAAATATGAAAATATAGTATAATTATTTTAATTAATCAATATAGTATATTGGAATGTAATCGACTTACTACTCCAGTAGTATAATACGTTGGAATAGAGAAATCTTAACAATAATTTAAAATAAAATAAAAGTTGCTGTCAACAATTTTTTATTAGCTCTTGATTTTTACCCGTTTTTAAAAAAATTATACAATGGAAATAGTACAATTTAAATTTATTTTTCTAAAAATTAATTTTCTCAATAATGATATCAACTGTTGACAAAAAAGCCGACGACAAATAATAAAAACATAATTTTTTCACTTATTAAAAAGCAACTGACATCTTTGATACAACATAATTTATAAATAATATTCATTTCACCGATTCCCTCATTAATTTAAGGAGAAACAAAAAGTTATAATTATTTTTGTTGTATTCTGTTTCTACTGAGAATTTAGATAATTTAAAAACTGAACGCTCTTCATACAGTTTTTGGAGCGTGTTTTTGATTTAACAATACAGTTATTAGATTAATTTTTGTTTGATTATTTTAAGCATAAAAGGCAAATTTTGATAATACAATTCATACAAAATTTTGTTGAAAAAATCATATTGAGTGAAAATATAGACTTAAATGGATATATGTATTGATTAATTATTCGATGTATACTTTAATATTCCAAGTGTTATAGCAACTTAGATTTTTTTATATTATAATATATTTGTATTTTGTTATATTGTAATATATTTGTATTTTGTTACATTATAATATATTTGTATATTGAAATATTGTAAAATAAAGTCATGCTTATTGAATAAGTCATAAAATATTACACTAAAGAATTCATTTAAACTGCAAAATAATAATTTAAATTTAGACTTAAGTAAGCAAAGAATTTTTTAGACAAAAGTTTATAGCATACAAGTAAGATTTTACATATACATATACCATAAAAAAATAATCACAAATAATTTGATGAGCAAATTTTAAAAAATAAGTATTTTTAAATGTTTATTTTCGTTGACTGTGTTGCTGAATGTCTTGTACTCGGAAGCGTGTTCGCGAAAGGACCGCTTCAGGAATTTGGAAACCATTCGACCGTTTTGACGTGGCCGGAACCTGTCCAGCCCGAATAGGCATCAGAGTACGATACCGCTGCTGGCCAGATCCACTCGACAACTGGGCCCCATAACTACCGTCATGGCTATAACTTGGTAGCTGGTGCAGTAGGGCCTTTGCCCCCAGGGTTATTGAGTGCGGAGTAATGGCGACGGTTTCACCAGATGCGTTCAGTAAGGCCGAAGCAGCGAACCCCGTCCCAAGTTGAGGCTTGCAAGATTCGCAGGATTTCTTAGGAGCGAGGATACTCTGTTGAAAGCGCATTTTGGACTGCTGCCTCAGGGATGCATCACGTTGTTTACGCAAAGCAGTGATTTCAGTATCGCGCTCTTCAATTCGATTTTTTAAGTCTACCAGACTGGTGAGAATGATAGTCCACGTTTCGTTGCCGTTTGGCGTGAGAATAGACGTTTTCTGGGGATTATCTTCGGTAAGGCAGTCCACTGGAATAAAAAGATAATTGACCCAATTATTGAGATGTGACATTGTTTTTAAATTTCGGAAATATGACCCGAAGACAAAGTGAATTACAAACAATAATATGTGATCTCGTTTATATACTATAAATAAGTTGATAAATTTCCTATAATTTACCTGGAAAATATTTGGAAAGTCATGAATTAAAATACAGTATAGTATTAGATATATTAAATACAAAAATATATTTGTTTCAATGTTGTACGTTATTAATATAGTCATATTTGACCAAAATAAAAACTACTGGATTAATGACAAAAAATACTATTTCATGATTTAGAAATTTTAGTAACTTTTAGTCATTTTTAGCATTTGTAGTAACGTTGAGTAATTTTTAGCAATTTTTGTAATTTAAGGTGAGATTATTTAATTAACCCCTATTTTAGAAGTGATTTTAGAACCGTTACGAAAATTAACTAAAACTCGAAGCATACAATTTAAGCAAAAAATATATGTAACTTGGAGAGTGTTACTATTTGAAATTGAATATGAAAACGCGCAAAAGTTTCTTTTACTTTTAAAACAAAATAACACTCTGCATGTATAATAATGCATGGGCCATAATATAACGGGATAAACATTTGGAAAACATGTTTTGACTGATTAAATGTATCGAACAAGACGACCAATTAACATGCTTAGCTATTTTCGTATTAGTAAGGTTTGATAATATTAAGAATTGGCTTCATAAAGCAAATTTGGAATTATATCCAAGTCGTCAGATTTAGTTAATACCCATCATTCAGTGTATATGTTACCGGCAATCTGTAAAATCCGTCAATGTGCAAAATGCCTAGGCAATTTGAAATATGCCGGATGCA
>JAUZND010000419.1:0-14157 GCA_034780555.1 Coelogynopora nodosa | reverse complement strand
GCCAACAACTCATTGATAGTGTACTTGACATTTGGAACAATGACCAAGAGTTTAATCAGTTTTGCCAGTCTATTATAAACTCCCTGCCTCGTAGATTAGAAGCTCTTAGAGCAACCAGAGGTGGTTACACACGATATTAACTAATTTTCATTATGATGTTTTGTTATTTTTGCATGGTATAACTGTTTTTATTTATAATTCAACATGTAAATACATTTAAATACACTGTATATACCAGATCTTGAATTAATGGTTTTTTTTCAGTTTTTTGAAAGGTAGATTTATATTTAAATAAAGTATATGACTAATCTTTCTTTTTGAATAATAATCTGTGCGAATAGTTTTATGTTAAAACGATAGCGAGAGTGAATAAAACTATATTTTATAAACATATATTATTATGTTAAAAAAATATATTTGATATTTTTTCATTCACGTTTACTTATTTTCTTTCGTTATCCTTTTACGGTTTGTATTCACTAGTTTAGTGTAGAGTAGAACATATTATTTATACAGTTTATTCATTTAGCTATTTTGTGTTTTAATTGTTATACTATGCAGCACTAAAATATATTTTATTATATCATTAACATCTGGCTTATCCATCTCAGCTACTGATGTGTGTCCAAGCCTACAACAGTTTACACATATTAAATGCACATATAATGATGTGGTGTAAAGCTTTCTTTTATAAAAAAATTATTTACTATGCATGATTTACTCTTCTTTATTGTTCATGCATTTCTGTATATTTCGTAAGTATAATAAAAATACTTTTTACTGTTCTATGAACATGGCAAAAATCGATATTTATCGATATCTTGTAAAAATAAAGATATAATATTTTATAAATTCAAAATTTAGAATCAGCATAACAAAATACATCTAAAACCATAAATTTAATTGTTGTACATTTTTAATTTTATGTAAATAACCATATGGACATTGCAAAAATCTATATTAATCGATATTTTGAAAAGATAAAAATAGAATATTTTATAACTTTGATTTTTGGTATTAGCATGTCATAAACTATAAAAAATACAGAACTTGTGTTTGTACATTTTCATTCGACTAACATTTGTTTTCGGAACACCATGTTGTGGACTATTTCTTAAAATTAATATTTTAGAAAATATATTGAGTCACTATTCAATCCAGACGGTAATGAGTTCGATTGCCAGTGGCATAGTTTTAACTGTAATATATTGATATATTGATTGCACAATTCGAATCATAGTATTGATCTGATATAAAATTGTATCATTCGACAAAAATTAGGATACAAAATATGTCCTACATTAGGAGCAGTACAAATTTTAAAATAGTGCAATTTGACCCAACCCCATATTATTATAGTAGTTCAAGGACAAAGCCGTTGTCTACTTTTAAGAAAGTGCATTGCTGAAGTTGTAAATTGAAGATAGTATATTAAAAAAGAAAATTAGCAGTCAGTGGGTGTAAAAGTAACGATAAAAAGAAAGTTGAAACTACATAGTCCTCCAACTCTTTCTGCAGGTGTGAAGTTGGTGCTTCCTCCTGACGAATTCCCGCTCGACCTGTTCGATGGAGGCTTCCGGTGCACCAACGGTCTGGTCTACATCCTGGACAAAGTCATTTACAACGCGAAGGATTTGGAGGGCTCCATTAAGTTACCCGGAAGTGCCCCCCTCTCCCTTGTCAACTTCTTTTCCCTTTACCGGATGCTGGCCCTGCAACTTGCGCTAGCGGGGGTCTTTTACCACTACTACTAGAGTGACTGCTAGGAGGGCTATTCTCTATTTAAATTTGACATGACTGGCAAATTGTGATCGGATTAAGGTAGCTATAAATTTTTAGAAAATATAGTCGGCCGCTTTTATATTTTATTTGAGAGATTGATTATTTAGTGGGAAGCACTATGTAATATAAAAAATAAGGTATCAGCGTTAATTAAGAAATGATAATGGCAGGTTTATTCTGATAATTTAGAGATTCTTTGACTTAGTTTCATAACGTATAAATAGCAGATTAACTTCGGAATATCACGTAATCTATTATATTTGATGTAAAAGATATTATCAGTAAAAACCGGCTTAAATCTATTTCATTATTTTATCCACTTTCTATTGTTTTAATGGGGTTCTTATTTTATTAGGGTCCTCTTTAATCTGAACTCTTATCATACTTTGCCTTAACCAGAATGATAGATAGGTCTGTAATCCACCTATTATATGTATTTTTTATTATTAGATAGTTTATATTGTGTAACTCCCACCACCCATTTTCCTACTTAAATGGATTTTTATAATAATTGATACGATTTATGGCAGACACAATTGCCGTTTTATTGGATAAATCATGGATACTCGCAATGTTATTTGTAGTTATCAATCACAATTTTTTTATAATATTAACATATTTGTATAATTACCTAATTACATCTTCAGGTTTTTATGGCTTGTTTGAGATTACTTCCTGATACACATGTGTTTGGCTGTATTTTAACTTTTTATCAGTTTTCATGTTGCCCATATCCTGATAATTTCAATGTTTTGGTTCCATGAATTATACAGCTGATTCTGTGACCTTTATTACTGTTTTATTTACTTCTTATTAGACATTTTTCTGTGGACACAAATGTACCTATTTAAACTTGATTTTTAATCTTATTTTACTTGACTGCCGGCTTAGGCTGTGTAAACGTGTTTTTTCATATGTTGGAATATTCAAAAAAGGCTAGTGTGACTTTATTATTCGGTACAAATGTTAGTTACTGACTACATATTTTAAAACATTGTGTTTTTAACTTTTGCGTGGATTTTATTTTAAAAAATATTTACTAATATTTGAGTTACGCAGTACAGTTATGTATTATATATTGTACTAACTTTTATCATTATTTTTATTGGATAAATTTTCCCTTGATCGATAGTATTAAGATGCTGTGAAGGACCAATATACATTATATTTAAAATACGTTATTACAATAAATGCTCTGTATTTGTAGCTGTGCACTTTTTGTTTTGATTTTAATGTACATCATATTTTGTATATGCATCCACTCTGGTAGAAAAAGAGTTTTCACGAGGGTTAAAAGGGATTTGCAGACCTTTCCTTTAGGAAAAAACCGGAGTTTTTTTTTAGTAGACTACTGAACATTCTACTTTAAAAGATCATTAACGAATGCGGAAAAGATAGGTTTACACCTTGAAGGATTAATTTATATCTAGGCTAAAGTGTTAACATTCATAGTGCTTGGCTTGAACTTAGAGAAAAAGATAATTTAACTATACAGTATAATCCAGTTATAAGACTTCTCTGGATATAAGACAATAAAATTAAGGCACACCTTTCTTAATCACATCAAAATTAGTGTCTAAATATTCATAAATACAACCTGGTTATAATGTTATAAGTTGTGATAGCAGTAGCTATGTCATTCTTTCGAAGTCTTCCCCTTAAAAGATAGCCCTAACATCAGTGCCGTATTTAGCAGAGGGGACAGCTGCCCCTCGAAAGGGGACTATAGTTTCACACACTTTTCCCTATTTTTCATACTATATAATATCCTTATTTCTAACCTTCCTTAAAGTAGTGTTGAACGCGAGTGTTTATTTTCAGCCTTTAACCCTTCATACGTGGAGGGGGGTATGCCAATTATTTTTTTCAAAAAAATAAGTTTTTGATTGAACTATAAAACGTATGACACTGATTTTGTTTACTCAGTAGCCGCAGATATTAGGAGCTGAAACTTGCAACATTAATAGAAAAAATAAGTTTATCGTAAAGTATATCCATTTAACTTGATTAGTAAAATTATTTATTAAAATAACCGGCAATTTAAAATAATACTCAAATAACATTTATACTACTTATAGCTTTATTATTTGTATAAGTTAGTAGTATTATTATTAAAATATATCAACATATATCTTGTGATCTGGAATCAGATGCAAAAAGAATCAAGTCAATTGGTGCATTGAACAAAAGTTATGGAATTTATTGGTGAATATATTACATTATAGTTATTTAGTTATTTTTCTATAGTTTTCCTAACTAGAGTTTATGACGTAATCAGGTCATAAAAAGTATACCTATCGATTAATTATTTTTTGAATTGCTTGACAAGTCTTTAGGAGGTATCTGTATACCAAATTTCAGCTTAATCGAATGATAGGAAGTTTGGGTTTCCAGGAGGGGGAAAATACCCCCCCTCCAAGTAGAAAACCCTACAAAGTATGTCCATGTACGAAGGGTTAATATGACCGAAAATACAACAGATGATAATTTTTAAAATTTTAAAATTGTTAAAATATTAAAGAATACTATTATGAGAAGTAGATTTTATTAAATTAATAAGTTTAGTTCAATTGATCGCTTACCGATGTTTGGCGTATAATTCGTGGCTTTTTCAACTTGCCTTTTTAGATTTATTTTAATGATAAATGTTAGTATATTATTGTCTCGTTAATTTTATTAATAACTCAACCTGAATAAAATTAACAATTACATCTTTTTTTACAGTGAAATGTCAGTTTTAAATAATCACTTTTAAAATTATAACAAAACATTGTTTTCCGCAAAGGTGTAAGATTAAATTAAATATCCTATTTTATAATATTATTTTAAAGGTAACGCTATAATAATTACACAAATGTAATGCATTAAGGTAAAAGTCAATTGGTTATTCCATTTTATTTGTCTCTCCCTTTAACAATCCCTCCAGTCTATCGGGATGTGCGATGAGACAGTGGCATCCCTCCCCATGGGCGATGTTGCTGTCCTTTCCTACACGGATGCCGCAGTTCACACGGCGGCATTCTGGGACCTCATGAAGGCCCGGTATCGTCTGATTCTGATCCTCGATCAGAACAAGTCGGGCCTTCATCGACTTCTATCAGCGGCTGGTTTCGAATTTGTGGAGTACGACTTCAAGGGCCTGAAAAGGTTTCATTTTTGTGTCCAGCAGAGACAAGGCCACATGCATTCGCCACGGTCGTCTTCTAGTCGTTTGGTTCCAATTGCGGTGCTTCAACCACCTGCCAAGAAGCAGAGAGTTTCTGACGCTGCGACTGTTGCAGTTGGGTCGTCGTGAGTTAAAAACTGTTTATATCAATTTTGAATAGAAATAGAGTGGATAGCGCTTCATAAAGCAATTGGTCACTATCAACTGAGGCATAAACGGTTACAATTTCACTGTATAATTAATCAATTAATCAATATTTCTGTATATTTAATATTAATTAATTCAATTAATCAATAAATTAATATCTCTGGATATTATCTTGTATGGCACGATGAGGCCTGAATTTACACCGATAAAGCACCGGTTGTACCTCACCTGCCACTGCTGTATGTAGATCAATGCTGAATTTATTTGGTTAAAACTACCATTGTTGATTGTGACATAATACAGGGTTCATAACGTGTCAGGAAATCTGGAAAGTCAGGGAATTTGATATTTGTCAGGGAAATGTCAGGGAAAATGATTTTGCCTAACTGTTATGAACCATGTAATATATTTTGTGCGTTTTACGATATTTTCTTATTTTCTTTATTGTTATTGAAAGAAATTATTTACGAAATCCGAAGACAGCGAATTAAGCTACCGATACATTTACGAATGGGCATTGGTATGAAATAATAATGACTAAATTATTATTGCATTAGATATTTTTATAATGCTTGATTTTAGAGGCTTTTAATTTTGTTAATTATATTACAACAGATTCATCTTTTTGTACTTCTCAATATTAACAATACATGTTGTATATAATATATAATAAACACTGAAATAGAACTACTTTTAATAAAACGTTAAAAAAATCATTTTTGGCATTAATTGTTTATTTTATTTTAGTAACTATTTGCATAATGTTAATTTCAGGGTTCGTTAAAACCCTTGAATTTATTCTGACCCCTTAAAAACCCTTAAATTTAGTCTGACCCTTTGAGAACTCTTGCATTTAGCCTGACCCCTTGTGAAGAACCCTTGAATTTTAGTACATTAAAACATAAAATAAATTGCTGCTTATTTTTCTTTTTCTACTACTGACATTAATATTTTCTAAATAAATATTTTAAGGTTAAAAATGAATATTTTGTGTTTCAATGGAGTCTTCAAAATTTCTGTTTAATCCAAAGAGATTGACTAAATTGAAAGAACTCCTTGTTTGGTTGATATTCATTCGTTACTCTTGTGACTACTTATTACATTTTGCAATAATTCTGTATATAAATTATAATGTAGTATTAGATTATTATCCCAAAATTGATTATTATTATGACGTTTGTTTGTTATCTATTTTATCAGCGAAAATAGGACCCCTTGAATGTTAGTCTGGTTAGGACGTACGAACCCTTAAATTTTATAATTAATTGTTAGGCAACCATACCACATTATAGATTGAGTGTTTCTCTCTCTCTCTCTCTCTCTCTGTCTCTGTCTCACTCTGTTTCTCTCTCTCTCTCTCTTGCTCCGTAACAGTCATGAAAAGCCATGTGTAAAGACCGACATGAATGCCTACTGCAACGAAGTCGCCGGTGTTGTCCAAGATCTCATCTCGAATGTGAGCCCTGTCACACTCTTGGCAGCCCGGAAGGACTACAAATACTGGCTGCAAGGTCGAAAGGCTACCGCCAAAATCGCTCCTAGAATCCTGCCCACTAGCATCAATTGGAGGTAACCCAATTTGTGTTGAGTTATCAGGGTTCTTGTTGTGCTGGAATCTCGTGCAATTTGATTGGTGTTACTCAAGGGCTGGAAAAATCTTTAATATTTTATAGAGAATATTCTGTGGAAAGGCGTGGGAAATTTTTTAATATGAAAATATTTTAAAAAATTAATTAGGTAAAAATCAAACCTACTTAACAGTTTTTTTCATATATGGAGGATTCCAATTTAAATGAAATGGAATTTCCTCCTACTTTTGAAAATCTAATGAAAATCCTCCTTCTTTTTTCTCTTTCTCTCTCAATTATTTTTTCACTTTTTCTTACCCCCTTTCCCGCCCTATGAGCAAGTTTTGTGAATATTAAAGTAAGCTGTCCTATATTCAACTAAATGTTCTATTTCTTTCAACAAAATTTAATTTTTATCTAAATTGTTTTCAGCATATCTAATATGTTTTTTAATATTTTAGTTGTTCGTGTTATATTAGTATCAATCTAACATTTATATATTTTCTGTTTTTGTACTTTTTTGTTACTATTTTTTAATAAAATATCATTAATATATAACTTCACAAAAGACTCTTTTGATCAGGTACCCATTATTGTATTGGAATCAGCGTTTAAAACTTCGCACGAAATGTTAAGTCTTATTCTTCCCTTTTTCTTGGTAAGATATCATTGAGTGTTACGTTGAAATATGTATTTATACGAGCACGCAATATTGTCTTCATTTACTCGTATGTAACATGTTCAGTTATGCCTACTTCAATTTATCTCTAGACGACTTAAAGTATTGCATTATGTTACTATCAACTAGCCATTCATTTAATGCGATAAGCACATGCTGTTGATATTATATTGAATACCTTGTTTTATGTTGTCCGCGATTAATTTTCATCTAAATTAATTTGTATCAATCTTGTATTTAGAAGTTCGACTGAACTTTCCGGCATATAATTAACTTTTAGGTTAATTTGTTTTACTGTTAACTAGTAAATCTGTTTAGCGTATCTTTAGGTAGACTGTAGAGCTACTTAAATCTAACATGCATCTAAAGGTCATTGTAAATTTCGGAAAAATCCTTAAATAGATGTGGAATTTTATTGCTATATTCGTCATGATTAGAAG
The DNA here is from genome assembly GCA_034780555.1 of Coelogynopora nodosa. NCBI lineage: Eukaryota > Metazoa > Platyhelminthes > Proseriata > Coelogynoporidae > Coelogynopora > Coelogynopora nodosa. The sequence continues at coordinate 6,375 of JAUZND010000419.1, read as the reverse complement.
GATGTGATTGGTTTTCCTTGCAGGTGTATTTGGACCCAAGACAAGTTTCGAGAGACTCTTAAGGCCTTTCATGTGTCATTTATGTCTGCTATCTCGCACGATACCGTGAAACAGCGGGTTGGCTTGGTAAGACTCATATATATTTTTATTTTGTCCATAACTTTTAGTTCAAGTTTTAGTTCAAACTTTTCTCAAATTTAACATTCTAAATCGAAAGAAACAAAAACAGTTGTTTGTAATTTAGTATGAATAAAATACAATGTCGAGGTTTAACGAGAAAACAATAAACTCTTTTTTAGAAAAGATTTTTAATTTGAGATTACAACAATAATTTATCAATGTATTGATTGCATAATGCATTTCATAATATTATCTTATAGGTACCTTATAAAAAATTTAAAAATTGTATTTTATTTCGTTCTATATTCCTGACTGTAAAACTATGGTTTATGGAGTAGTAGTTACTTTGTAGAATTTATTTTTTTACAAAACATGTAATTTATTGGTGAAAAGTAGGCTATACAGAGATTTCATTTTGTTATTAAATATATTTTACAGCATGGGGTTGTGTTCATCGTATTATAAACTTACGTAACGTTGTAAAAGAATTTATTTTGTTGTTATTTTATTATATATTTATATTTTATATTATTATGAAAAACATATTTTATGAAAAGTTTACAATAGCGAACGTTAACGATTTAACAAATTGATATAGTAATATCTGTGTTACATTTAATTAGATAGTCTCTACTCATAAGTAATATATTTTTAGGAATTGTATTCAACTGCTTATAAATAATTAACTGACTTTAATCCTTATTTTCGACTTCTACATGATTTACGTCTTGTCTCTTGACACTGTAATTATTGAAGTCAACTCGGCTGATCTTCCTTGATTGCGGCCCTGGAGGAGCACTCGCCGCAATGGATATGGTTCTTCGTCAAGATCTTGATCGCTCAGTCTCGAAGCTTCACTTTACTGGATGTGACTCTGATGATAACTGGGCTCTGTTTGTTTCCAGATTGAACGCTGTATCTTCGCCTGATAATGAGATGAGTTTCCAGGTAGGTTGTGGATATAACTTTCCCTATTTTTTCGCCAGCTATCTCGTGGTGTTTGTGTTGAACTTTTTCTCTTCACCTAAGTTCAGCTGCTCGATGTTATTCTGATTTAGTAAATTGTTGATAACAAGGCTTTTTCTATTGTTGGTAGGTATTTATCAATATTTAAAATTTTTATTATAGTTATTTATAGGTGTTCTGCGACCTGGTAAAACCTTAAAAAATAGAAATTTATCGAAAAAGTGATAAATTCCAATATGAAATCAGGAATTCAGCAAATTACAAAATAGCAACCGGAAATATTTTTGTTGTCTGTATTTATAAACAATATTCTACAGCTTATGTTTTGTCAATTTTTATATTATCTTGTTAATAAAATGAAAATACATATTCTTCCTAGAAGTATTATATCTAAATGTGTAATTTTTAATTCGATGTTTTACAACTAATTAACCTATAACATTGGCAAATAGTTATCTATTTTTCTTATTGCACAAAAACCGTTTCAATAAAGCGGGAAAATTATTATTATTATTGACCTTAAAAACACGGACTTTGAATTCAGTTACAGTGCGGTTATTATTTTTGATCGGTATTTAGTCTATTTTATTTAGGTATCTAGTAATTATTAATATATATTTGGTATTTAACCATTAAACGCTATTGAGTACAGGTTGGTTTTTAGTGGGTTTTTTTAGCATTTGGTCACTCAGTAGAGTGGAATCTTTCTAACCTGGCATAATCAACCAATCAATTTGAATTCGATATGATTATTGGAGTAGTGGGCGGATGGAAGTATAATTTTCATATAAAGTGAACACAGCTCGTGTTCAATTTAGTTAAATCATACATCATCATAGGCCAATTCGACGGTACAGATTTTGTATTTGGATTCGAAATAAATCGTTATTGTTAAAATTATTTGCCTATATTGTTATTACTGACAATAGAATCAAATATTATTAAATCATTATTATTCCTAGAAGTGATTGGAAGCTGGCAGAGATCCAACTAAATAAATTAGAAGAGATCCTTTCAAACTACTTTTTCATGTTTCATTATTCATTTAGTATAGTTCAATATGCACTTGTTTTTAATCCAAAATCTTTTAATTTTATACAAAAATAAAGTTAAATAAAAAATTAAAAAATTTCAAATCTAAGAAGTTTATCAGTCAGGAATCCATGGAACCCAACCAATTGGAGAACCGAATAGTTCATACCCATTTTCCTGCAGTTATTTATGTTTCTAGTGAGGGTTTAATTATTAAGGCATGATCTCTTCATATTTAAGATGTAATGAAACTGTTTTAATAAAATCACGTTGTGTATACATGCAAAATAAAACATTATAATTTGATGTTTCAGTATCTTGAAGACATGAAAAACCTTCCTATTCTGCCCGTTGGTGACGTTCTGGTAGTGCTTTATCCGGATCTACTTCTCCAGTGTTCTGCTCTCTGGGACCGACTAGCAGCGAACTATTATATCATTATCGTTGCCTCCACAATTTCGAACCAACTCAGACAACTTGCCTCGCTTGAGTCGGTTACCAAATTCTGCCATTTCAGACTGGGGAGCTCTCCACCTCAACTGGAGAGCGCTTTCGACGATGAGAATGAGTTTGAGACGATTATTATTCACGACTCGGACTCCGAAGATGGATACGAAGCTATTTCTTTGAGCAACATGTCTCAACTGATTGTCGTTGATCAAGCGGATCAAAGTGGTTTTGTTGACCCCAGAGATATTTCTTCTCATTTCCTGCAAAGTGGAATTGAACGCGATCCGAATGATTCGAACAATTGTGATCTTGATGAGCCTGTACTTGTGATCAAAGTAGATGCAGAGGATGTGGCTGCCGAAGTGGCTGCCGAGAGTGAGGAGTTTGAGAATACTTTATGTGAATACGAGTATAGCAAAGAAGAGAATAAAGTTGAGGAACCAGAGGGAACTATGAGTAAGGATAATCACAATGACGTCGATGCTATTTCTCTGAGCAACATGTCTCAACAGGCTGATCAGAGTGGGTTTGTTAACTCGAGTGATATTTCTTCTCATTTCCAGCAATGTGGAATTGAACGTGGCGTGATTAACTCATGTGTTTTTGGTTCGAAAGAGTCTGTAATCAATGTAAATGTTATTGAAGCTGTTGATGTTTCGTATAATGAGTCTTGACATTACTTGTACTTCATATATGCTGATAGTGATGTACATGTCTACCAGAAATTAGAATTTATATATTTGACTATTTTTTTTATTGATTCATATATTTTTTCTATATAATTCAATTGTGACTCATATGTTTAGTTTTTCAAGTGTTCCTTATAGAGTTTTTTCGAGCCTTTCTGAGCGCCACAAGTTCTGTGCTATTCATGCTTAATTTTTTAACAATGTTTTTTTATATACATTATACATGTTATATTGGATAACATTTATATATTTTTTTCAGTTGTCTTATCGCATTTATAAAGATGATATTTGTGGCATTTATACTGTTACCCACTATTTTTTATAACATTCTGTAGAACAGTTTTATTATTTTCATAATATACATTTGTTTGGCATTATGATTTTTGTTTTGATTTATCCTTTTAATCAATATTAAGATTTTTTAAAAGTTTTTGATTGATTAATATGTATTGTATTTTAAAATAGTCAGATTTATTCATTATTGTCATTCTTGATCACTTTATGATCATTATTGGTCACTACATTTTAATTATTGGTCACTTCATAGTCATTCTTGGTTACTTCATTGTTATTTTTGTAATTTTTTTGGGAAATTAATAATGCATATATGCATTATTACATACTTTTCTCGATCTCTGAATTATAGTATTCTTATGTTTTATAATAATGATACATAAAGAGCCATTAAATTGTAAATTTAAACGCATTTTTATATTTAAGTAATCAATGAAATTTGTATTCTCAGCATTTTTAGATTTTTGGAGTGAAGGTATATATTTTCAAAATTCGTTATCATTTTAATTAAAAGTTCATATAACTATTCCAGGTTGGTCGGTGTATTATTATATTTCACGAACTTGTTTCATATTATAATTTTCAGACAATATTATTTATAATTAATTTAAATAATATTTCGATACTTTTGAATTTGGCACACTAAATATGTATAGGTATAGTTATTTGACATGTTATGTTGATATTAGTATAACATAATTCATTGCTCATAGAATTAAACTTTCTACAATTTAACTTAAAACCATTTGATTAATTTGGCTTCCCCAAACATTTTATATTTTCAGCTTTTATCTTCCATTTTCGTTATTTATTTTACCAAGCTGATGTCGATATCGAATTACACCTTTAATTAAACCTTTAACCTAAAATAATTTCCTTCTGAGCACAAGCCGTCCAAATGTGTGTCACATAACCAAACTGGTCTATTAATCACATTATTTCTGGATTGTTCTAAAATACATAATTTTAAGAACTGTTATAATACAGTATTTTTTAGTTTTTTGAAGAAAAAAATCACATTTGTGTAGATCCTAAGTTATTTGATTTATATATCTTTTTTACTTTTCAGATTTTTAAATTTCTGCCCTGCAACGTTTGTGTGTTCCATGCTACCTATAGTCTTGATATTCTAAATTATAGTAAACATTTTTCATCACGTTTTATAACTACTAATTACCGAAAATTTGTTACAATCATAATTTAACCAACCTTAAAAATAGATACCGTTAAATTCGTCTAAAATTAATTTTTCATCCATAAGCAAATTAATGCCCACAACATTACCTCCTCCAAAAGAGCTAGAGATCTAGCGGAATGTGGCCAACTGGTCGGGGACACACAATGGGCCACCCCGATGAGGGGTCCCAGTATCCCCTGAGATTAGGTGGCATGGTGCCACAGCGTTTCGTCGCGGATATGATGAACGGCAGGGGCCAGTTTGGCGGTGGTGCCGCTGCCGACGGTGGTGGTGAAGGTGGCGGAGAGGAGATACATCAGCGTCATCTTCTGACTCCGATGGAGTTCCGTGCGGCGGTCAACGCGGTGGCCAGTCGGTACATCAAGAATATCGACGCGTCTGAGATGCTCAAGACCAAGCGGATGTTTCTCGAGTGGAAGAGTGAACCAGACAAACTCGACGTGATGCACATGTATCGTCACTCTGGGTGGAGGTGGGAGGATAATTCCTTCAGTTTAGCTCTTTTTACATAATGATTGTATTTTTAAACTATTGTTGAGAGGACGGATGATGATACTAATTTGTTACCAGGGTTCTCACGTCTCTTTGAGAACCCTTGAAAACCATTTAATTTTTAAAAGTCTAATTAATATTCATTGCATTTAAATCTTAATATTATTTCCTAGTTATGTCTAGGCATATTGGTATTGTCTATAAATTTTATAAAGTGAATTTAAATGAAAATGTAACATTAATTCAAAATGTGAAAACAACTATCCAAATAACTGATTACTTATTGTTACATGTCACATCATTCTGTAATCTTCTTGTATTTTTGTAAATTGGGCATAAACATAATAACATTTGCTATAAACAGATAAACCTTGAGCTTTGACTCTTGTAAATTCCTTTGAATTTCAAATAGAGAAAAATGTCGGAACCCGGATATCGATTACTTCCGGTATATATACTTTATATTTGATAACCATTCAGTTGTTTTCTTCATATTAATCAATTTTCAACACCGACGTCCAAATTCTAAAAATTATTGAAACTTTTTTCCAATTAAAAGTATTAATTCATTAAAAACACTAGAGGGGTTTAACTTGGTTTAATTGTGTCTTTAACAATGTTAATCAAATGTATTATATAATGTTATAGGTCTATATTTCTAAATTTCATTGACGAAAATTCTTGAAACCAATGAGAATAATAAAAAAGAATAATATATAAAAATTAATATTTAATTAAAATATAACAAAAATAATAATATATAAATGGGTTCTAACGGTGGCTGGTTTAGAGATTAAAAACATAATACAAATTTTAATAATAATTTGTATACAATATCATTTGCTTTGTTGTCATCATTTGCTTTGCTTTATCATCACTTACTTATTGTTTTATTATAGTCTTGGAATTCCAGAAATTGCAGGAAAAGTCATTTAATTTCGACCATTCTCCTTAAAATAATCGTAGACCCTATTAAAAATTAGAAATCGTATTAAATATGCAGGCATCCGAAATTTCAAGACTAATTTTATCAAATTTGAGATCAATACAAAAATGCAATAAAAATGTCTAGGGTGTAGGGGGGGGAGGGGGGGGTAACCTACTAACTGATATAGTCAAACATTTCTTCAAACG